>CM067300.1:9721604-10004104 GCA_034231615.1 Meghimatium bilineatum
GGAGATTATGTGAAGTGTTGGTAGGAGATTATGTGAAGTGTTTGTAGGAGGTTATGTGAAGTGTTGGTAGGAGATTATGTGAATTGTTGACTGGAGATTATATAAGGTGTTGGTAGGAGATTATGTGAAATGTTGATCGGAGATTATATAAGGTGTTGGTAGGAGATTATGTGAAATGTTGATAGGAGATTATGTGAAGTGTTGGTAGGAGATTATGTGAAATGTTGATAGGAGATTATGTGAAGTGTTGGTAGGAGATTATGCGGGTGTTGATAAGACTTTACGTGAAATGTTGATATGAGATTATGTGAAATGTTGATAAGACTTTACGTGAAATGTTGATATGAGATTACGAAGTCATCTGAAGTGATCTGAAGTAGAGAGCTCGAATGTTCCTATAGACAGACAACATACCAGACCAACAAAATATATTATCAACGCTTTCTTAAAAACTTCAGCAGTTTGCCATGGGAAGTGCATTTCTATGGAGAAACTTTCTCCAACACCTTTGCTCAACATTCAATATGGCCGTTATATTTCTTTCCACGGATTTCCGGTTAAATAGTGTCTAGTACGTCACTGCACTTCCTAACACCAATTTGTAAAGGAAGTAATTATATTCTATATACGAATCTACACTTCCTGGAAGCCAATTCTCTGTCGGTTGTCATAGAAATACATTACATGTCATGACAGAGATTTTCCTTTGTCCTGTTCTTGGAGACAAGAATTCTAAATTGTGATATTGACAGTTTTTACATTTTGTTCTCGGTCTGATGAACTTCAAGAGAAGATCGTATAAGTTTTAGACTATATTTGGGAATAATCCTGTCTGGTCTGGCTACAGACCATCAAATCTTCCGTCTGATATACTGTCATCATCATCTTTAAGTACCGTCTCCGCAACAAGGGTTGACTACAACATACCTTCAACATCTCCAGGCTTTTGCCGTGGTGGTGCACTTTGTCAGACACATGTCAAACTCGTGATGTTTCACTTCCACTTGTATCTGTGCCTACCTCTTGTTCGCACCCCCTTGACTTTACCCTCAAGTAAGATATTCAAGAAGGTGCCCTGTTAATATAGTAACCAATGTCTGAGTTGATTGTATAAAATGTCGCTTGCCAGCATGATGCTTCCGACTTTTCATGAATGTGTTGACCAGGACCACGAACCTCTAGGTACAAGAATTTTGGGCGCCACGACAAGAGTTGGTTGTAAATGTTGTTGGAAGTTTGTGTTTTTAATATGAGATCTATTTGTAACGTGGTGTGTTGCAAAAATCTGAAAGGGCGACAGCGAATAGAAAAGAAAGACAGATTGGTGGCGCCAAAATCCATGCTGAGGAAAACTGTGTCGGGCCGAAAACGTAGATATCCCAGCCAAAATGTAAAGCGCAATTATAGACACCCCGTTATCTGGACTGCATCCAGATAAGCAGCAGGAAATAGAGAGCTATCACAGAAGAAGAACAGTTCACTGTCAGCTATACTGATGAAAATTAGTTAAACTGATTTCTATGTTGTGGTCACACTTTTTCACCAGTATAGCTTCGTATTGTTCTTCTAATTCTCAAGAATTACGAGCAATTAGCTCATATTTCCTATATGCAAGGGGCACTTTCCTCAAAACTTTATTCCATATCCTGGAGACTACGCGTCTGAGGGAAGTGCTTATAATGCTATGAGAAATCTACTTGTCAGGGGGAGTAATTATAATTCGTATGTCATATAAAGGAACTTGTATAAATAAATAGTTCATAAATAGTTAAGCACCGATATTGTCTATTTTCTCCGTAATTACTGAGCGTATATGATTCATATTTTGCATGAGTGCATTTTTCATAACCAAGATACATATGTATGATTAATTATTATATGGATTGAACGGATTTATCGCAGTAGTCGCTGCGAATGTCGTTTTTAAGATTGTAATTATTTTATTTTATGTGGAAAAGAAATGTTACAGTAATTGTTGGTATAGGCGTAGCGTTCATTTGTTGTAGCATGGGTAAAAATGAAGTATTCCGAATGTAATTTTTTCTTGCATTGAGATTATATGTCGCTAGATATAAAGTTAACCATTTAAACGTTTATACAATTGTATTATTCCTTACAATCTCGTCAATGTAAAATAAACGTAAACATACATTGTACATACCGTAGTCATAATCATTTTAGTCCTAGTGTGAACATCCTTAGTAGTATTGTTGGCATTATTAAATCTTCTATCAAAACATTATCCGAGTTCATTCTACAATATGGAGAAAATTAAGTGTCCAACATTTAATATTATCAGTCTGTCTTTTGTTTTTCACCTCTTATTCACCTTACTCACCTTTTAGTTTGCACTGCATTAATGTTTTAGAGAGATCTTTCTTTCTCAGCAAAAGATTAAATCACAACAGCTTACTTCGATTAACGATTGTCAGTATGGTTTTGTTGTCCAGCAAGGCTAGGCTATATATTCTACATTAATATCACATATATCTTTATATTGATAGATATGTCACATCGACTGTGGGGTTTTCATATGTTCACTATTATATTGATGTTATTAAAATACTTCTAGTTTTTCCCCTGTCCTTGTTTAGAGTTCTTGTTTATTGTTATATTTATAATATAATGAATCGTGAAGATAGATAATTGTAGTTGGTTGAATGAACTGTAATCCAGCGTTCTGCCAATATTCTTCTTCCATTTTCAATATATCGTTCTCACATTGTATCCAGAATTCTTTGTCAATGGCGGAGAGCATAGTATATGCACTTTTCTGAACATCATTCATTTTGAAGGTTTTATTTTCATTTGCCACTGTTCTCTTAATTTTAGCCAAAACGAATTCTATTGGATTTAAATGTGAATGATACAAGGGTCATCTTATAAATCTATGTCCATAATCCTTTATATTTTTATCAATGTGGAAAGTCTTCGCTTTATGTGCAATCTTTACCAACAACAGTAATTCCTGTTTCAAGTGCGTTTCAAGTTCATCATTCTTCAAAAGAAAATTTTGTTTGCTACCTGTATGTGCCATTATTAATCTTTCATCTTTACTGCTTGGTAGATATAGTTAATATCTCATAGTTACTTAATAGTTCTTAAAGAGACTGTCTAATATCTGGAAGTCAAAGTCAATCAGCATACTTACGAAAATGCGCTTATTGAATTCCTGCGTCATTCCAGTGCTGTCATTTGGATGTGAGAACTGGAAAAGTTCTTTATCTTCAGAAAGGAAATTATTGAGGTTCGAAAGCAAATACTTTCGTAGGATAACTAACACCCACTGGAACGAATTCAAATTGAACCAAAAATTCAGAGAAAAGACACATCAAAATTACATCACATATGTTTTTAGAAAACGCCGTTGGTACTACATCGGACATGTTCTACGCTCTGACAATACCAGAACACACCACCAATCTCTTGAATTGATACCAACAGGCAGAGGGGCCAAGTGTAGACCAAAGGAAACTCTCAGAAGAACAATACTTAGAGAAATTAAAACAAACAATATTCATATTATTCAAGAACCGCACAGAATAGTTTTGTACAGACAGAATTGGAGAGACCTGACCTCTGCCCTCTGCGCTAACTTCAGCGCTAAAGGAAAATGAATATAAATCAACATCTACATACCCACATCTATATTCCAACATCTACATACCCACATCTATATTCCAACATCTATATACTTCTATTATTCGACAATTTTCAGAGTTGTAAACTCAGTTTATTCCCTGCGGATTCAATGACTGATTGCCTTATGGCACTTGTCAGGCATTTCAGTCCTATTGTCCAGTTTGACGAACAACTTAATGTAAGGATGGTAATTCCTTTTCATTAGAGTGATGAGAATTTATCCATGTTTCATCTATATGTAGAATGTCATAATTTTCTGTAGACATAACCTTATTTGTCTCAAATATTTACTTCTCATAGTTACTAAATGTGGTTTCTCACAAATGAAACTTCTGTCACATGTATATTTGCGAATTGTAAATCCTGCACCCCTTAAAGATTTCTATAATTTAGTTTTAGAAATATGAATGTCGTTGTTCTTCTTTTCTAGATACGGTTTAATGTCTTTAATGTCAATACTTCTTTGTCATCCAAAAGTCTATGAATTATTCTCTTAATAATTTCTTCATCGAAACTATCTACAGCAGTTTTCTTCCTCTCGTTTCTTTTGTAATTGTAAAAATTATGTTTATCTTTTCGTAACCGCCTTGACTTTGTAGTTTATACCCATGGCGTCGTTGTTTTATTTTTTGATGACTTAGAAATACTATGAAATAAAGTGCCGCGTCTTGTGGAAAAACATCTCATAGTTATACATTTCAGTGTCACGAATTTAATTTATAAAGACATGGTTATAATATAGTTGTAAATGCTAATGTATAATAACTTGCAATTAATTTTAAAAAAACATATCTTGGAGACAAAACAATAAAAACACGTTGAATATGAGATACACATTTGAGGAAAATGACATTTTACTATTATTTTAAAATATTCAACAATGAAATCTTTAAATGAAATACTTACTTAATTTTGCAAACATGTAAATATTAATTTCCTTTCTAAGATTGTGCTATTTAATGCATGAAATGCCTTACGTAAGCAAATGAGGAGAAATGCGTCTATGTATTTATTGTTGCTTTTTGCTCTCCAGTTATTCATTGGATGTTAGTAAATGTACTAGCCAATTAAAATCACGATGACATACAAAGACGACATCATTGATTGAATTATATTGTCATGAAATGTCATCAGTGCTTGCTTTGACAAATCTGTAGTTAAAGCAGAAAGTTATATATATATAGAGAGCGAAATGTCACAGAAGAATCTTCAGAATACCATTGAACAAAAAGATCACCAATAGGGACATTCTGAGAGAAATGAAAGTAAGAGAAAACAGGCTAAACATCTAGTTTCTATCTAGACATTTGTAATAATTTGGCCATGTCACACGACAACCTAGAAAATAACTTAATGAAAGGGAATTTCTTGAGCAGTGTGATGTTTTCAGTGTTTCCTGAAGCTCTTTCGCCTCTTGACTCTGCATAACCTGTTGCTGAATTGGTCATGCATCGCCCTCCCTCCTCAAGTCTTTCTCCGTCCCAGCGGGTGTTTTCTTCCACTTTGAGAAACCTTGATTTATACGAAAGTGTCGCCGGCATATATAATTTCCAAGAAAGAGAGCGCCGGCCTACATAATCTATAGTACGTATGTATGGAAACAAATAAAAAAGGGTTTAATAACAGTGTTACGTTATTACAGAATCGACGTTTCGATGTCTTTATTTAGAAAGTGATGTACAAACACAGAGGGGAACAGTACAATCAAACGATGGCTACATTCACCAGCAATGATACACATTATACCTGAAGATATTTTTGCAAATCTGGAAATCAACAAATAGAGACAAAAATAAACACGGAAATGTTATTACATAACCAGAAATTAAAGTAGAGTACACATAGGAAATAGAAAATTGAAAGAAAATTTAAAATATCAGCGATTTTTAAATATATTCATCTGTTCATCTCTATCCATCAGTCCATCTGTATCAATCTATCCATCTATATTCATCAGTCCATCTCTATCTATATGTCCATCTCTATCAATTTGTTCATCTCTATCTATATGTCCATCTCTATCCATTAGTTCATCTCTATCTATCTGTCCATCTCTATCCATTAGTTCATCTCTATCTATCTGTCCATCTCTATCCATTAGTTCATCTCTATCTATCTGTCCATCTCTATCCATTAGTTCATCTCTATCTATATGTCCATCTCTATCCATTAGTTCATCTCTATCTATATGTCAATCTCTATCCATTAGTTCATCTCTGTCTATATGTCCATCTCTATCCACTAGTTTATCTCTATCTATCTGTCCATCTCTATCCATTAGTTCATCTCTATCTATCTGTCCATCTCTATCCATTAGTTCATCTCTATCAGTCCATCTCTATCCATTAGTTCACCTCTATCTATCTGTCCATCTCTATTCATTAGTTCACCTCTATCTATCTTTCCATCTCTAACCTTTAATTAATCTATATCTATCTGTCCATCTCTATTCATTAGTTCATCTCTATCTATCTGTCCATCTCTATCCATTAGTTCATCTCTATCAGTCCATCTCTATCCATTAGTTCACCTCTATCTATCTGTCCATCTCTATTCATTAGTTCACCTCTATCTATCTTTCCATCTCTAACCTTTAATTAATCTATATCTATCTGTCCATCTCTATTCATTAGTTCACCTCTATCTATCTGTCCATCTCTAACCTTTAATTAATCTCTATCTATCTGTCCATCTCTATTCATTAGTTCACCTCTATCTATCTGTCCATCTCTAACCTTTAATTCATCTCTATCTATCTGTCCATCTATATCCATCTTTACCTCTCTATTCATCAGTCCATCTCTATCCATCATATGCACTTTTTAATTATATTTTGACCATATACTCTCTAAGAAATGAGACGCCGGCGTATATAATCTATACCAAATGAGGGATGTTAAGATGAAGTTTGAGAAACTCTGGACTATACCAAATGAGGGATGTTAAGATGAAGTTTGAGAAACTCTGGACTATACCAAGCACTGAAGGAATATACAACAGGCAAGATTCATCTTAGAATTCCAGAAATCATCGTATTGGGTAGCAGGAAATGATCTCTCTTGCCAAGTCCACATGATCATGTGAGTGTAAGCCGATTATCTCAGTGGGATTATATCCTGTGACGCCAATGTTTGAAAATGAGGGTTGTATCTCCGTTGTCTCCTTGGAGGATAGAATGATCTAGAACATGTCGACATTTGGGGATAGGTTTGTAAAATCTTGTTGAAATTACAAATTTGGTTAATATTCTAAGAAGATTGAAGAGTATAAGGCTAAGATATTAGTACAATGATGGATAAATGGATCATGGATTGAATAAATGTATGAGTGGATTGATAAAGCAGGATAAATATTTGTGAGATATACATTTTTGTGAATAATATATTGTTAAATTGAGATGGAATGGATGAACCGATGAAAGATGAATAAATAGTGAAAGATGAATAAATAATGAAAGATGAATAAATAGTGAAAGATGAATAAATAGTGAAAGATGAATAAATAGTGACAGATGAATAAATAGTGAAAGATTGATAAATGGTGAAAGATGGATATGCGTGCATGAGAATGGAATAATGGATATTGTTGGTGAATGAGAGATATTTATGGAGATAATAACGGATGAACGATTTTGATAATAAGTGGATTAGTTTAGTTAAATTGTGTACGCATACAGAGATGTGGATACATACATGGATACATGCATAATAAAAGAATGAAAGAGAAAGGTGGATGGAAAAGAGATTGGTTTCATGATACGAGATTGATAAATGCTGTGAGATGGAAAAAAAGATGATAGATGGATAGATACGAGATTGATAAATGCTGTGAGATGGAAAAATAGATGATAGATGGATGGGTATGAGATTGATAAATGGAAGATTGATAAGAGACGGAAGGAATAGAAATGGCTGTATGAGATATTGATATATGGATAAACGGTTTTCATTGAAGAATGGATGAGAGGTTTTCAGATGAGGTATGAATAAAAGACGGAGGAAGATGGATTGATGGATAAAATCCGGATATATACTAGAAGGATGGATAAATAACAGATGGATGAAGGGAGGACATATGGATAAAAGACATAGATGAGAAATGGTGAAATGAGAGATTGGCGGATGGATGTGAAATGTATGGATGTAAGTTTTATGGATATATAAAAATGGATAGATTTATGAATGGAGATAAATGAATTTCATATATTTTTCTGATGGGAAACTGTTCCAGAGATTGTGCTATTCCCAATACCTGTTTGACTCATTGTGAATGTAGGGGTTATACATGGGGTAATTTAGGGGGAAATTTGGGAGGGGAGGGGGGTTAATGTAGGGAATAATGTAGAGAGTTAATTTAGGAGGAGGGAAAATAAGAGAATATAGTGATACTGTGGGGGGTAATGTAGGAGTAATGTGTGTGTTAATGTAAAGACGGTGGTGAATACAAGGATTTAATATAGGGGGAATAATGTAGGGGGTAATGTGGGATATAATGTAGGACAGGCATTCTCAACGTGGGCGCTACCGTCCCCCCGTCGATGGCTAGGTCTAGAGAACGACAGGAGAAAATTGGACATTAGGGGGAGGGCGGTAAGAGGCAAGAAAGGGAGAGGGCCGTAAAACAAAATGGGATATGCAGTAGAATTAAAAAATACTTAACAATCATGTACATTCTAAATTCTACAATATACAATATACTACAATAAACTATAATATACTACAATATACAACAATATACTACAATATGCTACAATATACTACAATATACAACAATATACTACAATATACTACAATATACAACAATATACTACAATATACTACAATATACAACAATATACTACAATATGCTACAATATACAACAATATTCACTATACTACAATCCATGGCACAGTTTATTGTTGGAGGAAATCCACAAATAACTCACAAAATAGCACAATGTGTTCAAATAAGCTGATTAAACAGAAGTATGCTATTTACAAAGCTACTAGAAACAGATATTATATGAGAATCTTTATTTCGTCTTGTAAAACACTCTTTTAACGAGAATGAAATACTACACATGAACACATGTGCTTGTAAAACTGATGGGGTACCGGCAATGACAGGTCCCTATCTTGAATGTGTTGTGTATTTGAAAGAAGTTCCAAATATCTTTGCCATTCACTGTGTCATTCATCGTCAACACTTTGCTGCAAATAAGAATCTCAACATTCGCCTGAACAACTCACTAATCACTATCATTCATGTAATCAATAAGATTAAAACTAATGCTCTTAACCACAGGTTATTCAGACAGCTCTGTCTTGAAAATGATGCAGATTTTCAACGTCTGTTGCTACATACTGAAGTTCGTTGTCTTTCAAGGGGCAACTGATTAAGACGATTTTATGGTTTTCTTGATACTGTTATACACTGTTCTTGAAGATAAGCTTTTTCCCCTCAGTCCTACTGCAAGTAAAGAGATTACTGCACTTAAAAAGACTGTCTTTTTTCTCATATTTATTTACAATATTCGATTATATTAATCAGCAATCACAAAGGCGATGAAGTCAATCTTATTACGACAAAATCCGTATCTTTGTGTTTCAAATTTATCTCTTTTCAAACACAACGTATGTCGTGTTGAATTATATAAATTTCCGAGCCTGTTGCATTCAGAACAAAAACAAAGAAATGGGATACCGGATGATAGTCTGCAGATTTGCTGTGACAAATTAGGTATGATGCATCCAGATATACAAGGGCGATTTAACGATTCGTTTTCACTGGAAATACCAACTGGGGGATACATTTATAATACATAAACTGAGGACGCTGAACATCAAGCTTTGGATGAGGAATTGCTGGAATATAAAAATGACATTGAGCTTAAGCTTAAGTTTATGAAATCGTACCCGGATTTTTGGTTACCGAAGGAAATTTCCAATCGCTATCCAACACTTTGGAGATTTGTAAAATATTTGCTTATAGCATTTTCCACATCATATTTGGTGGAACGTGGGTTTAGTGCGGTCATAAGACTAGTTTGGTGTAACGTAAGTTTATTGCGGTCATAAGAATAGTTTGGTGGAACGTGAGTTTAGTGCGGTCGTCAGTCTAGTTTTATGGAACGTGAGTTTAGTGCGATCGTCGGTTGGTTGGTTTGTTGGTTGCTGATCCAGCGGTTCATGGGCTCAAAAGTGCGATTGTCACCCTAGGTTAGTGGAACATGGGTTTTGTGCGGTCAAAAGATTAGTTTGATGGAACGTGGGTTTTTTGAGAACGTCAGACGAGTTTGGTGGAACGTGGGTTTTTGAGGACGTCAGACGAGTTTGGTGGAGCGTGGATTTATTGCGGTCGTTAGACGAGTTTATGGAACGTGGGTTTATTGATGACGTGAGACGAGTTTGGTGGAACGTGGGTTTTTTTAGGACGTCAGACGAGTTTGATGGAACTTGGGTTTATTGCGGTCGTAAGACGAGCTTGGTGGGACGTGGGTTTAGTGCGGTCGTCAGACGAGTTTGGTGGGACGTGGGTTTAGTGTGATCATCAGACGAGTTTCACAAAGAAATAAACTGATATTACTCAACATTGTCATTTAACATTGCTGTTAAGTAATTTTCAACCAGACATTGATAACATGATTTCACTTAATCAAATTCAGCCATGAGACACTGAGTATTTCCTTAGTAACAGCGAGTACAACATGAGATGTTGATATTGTGAACATGGAAATAACCAATTCTGTTGAGTATCAACTAAACTGCTACTTTACTATCGTCATCATACGTCACAATTATGAATACGTCACAATTCTTGCTATCACAATTATGAATACGTGCGCAATTAATTCTTGCTATCTGAATTTGTTGAAGAAACAAACAACACGTACATACCGTTGTAATACGAGGGATTGTGGTTTGGAGGGGAGGGGGGTTAAGTCGGATAGGGCGACAGCACATAATTTCTGGCTCAAGGGGATCAAAAATGTTTGAGAAACAATGATGTAGGGGAATATAATAGGAGAATATAGTGGCACTGTATGGAGGTAATGTAGGATATAGGTAGGGGTATTATGTGTGGGTCATGTAGGATAAAGTAACAGGGATTTTAGGCTAGTATTGTAGGTGGTGGGGATAAAGTTGGGGTAATGTAGAGGGAATATAGGGGTTAATGTATAGGGTAGTGTAGGGGACATGTGGGGTAATGTAGAGGAATGTAATGTGGGGAGGGGGAAGATGGGGAATATACTGGGCATTTTGAGGTACAGGATAATGTAAGTGGTAATATAGGCGGGTAAATGTAGGGATAATGCAGATGGTAATGTAAACAGTAAATGTAGAGGTAATTCAGGGAGTACCGTAGGCATAATGTAGGGAGTAATGAAAGGGTAATATAAGGAGTAATGTAGGAGCAATGTAATAGTTAATGTAGGGGGTTACGTATTAGTAAAATATGAGTAATATAGGGAATGATATTGGAGTTATTTAGATTGCAATTTAGGAACGTAGTGTAGTAATACTGGGGGGGGGGTGTAGGAGTTAATGTTGAGGGTAATGCTAAGAGTAAAGTAGGAAGTAATTAGGAGGTTAGTGTAGCGTTTAATGTATGAGCAATATAGAGGGTGCGGTTATTTGAGAAATAATTTCTAATGGTAATGTAGGGGTAATGACGGGTTAAATGTAGGTGTTTATGACGGGAGCAATTTAGGAGGTAATAGTGTAGGCAGGCTTATAATTTTCCATTTTGGGGGACTTTGGTAACACATAAGTACCAGATGGGTAATAAAATAGTTGGAAGATCAAGACAATCTCTTTGCAAAGCAACTATCACAGCCGGTCTGAACTACGCACAGAATATAACTATAACATTATGCAAGAACTACGCACAGAATATAACTATAACAGTATGCAAGAACTACGCACAGAAACATCGCACCGTTGAAACTGAAGGGATACTTCTGGTCAATGTCGGGGGATGGCGGTTGCTAACCTCCGCGGCCAAGTGGAAGTAAAGTTTGGTGTTTCGATGCTTTCTGGATGGAATGTGTGATTTCTTTTCTGAATGTGATATGTTAGAACACAGTTTAACCGTTTAGAGACGCTGAAACAACACTGTGATAGGTCATGTAAACTGAGATTGTAGAACTAAAACGCTAGTAGGAAACATTGAGAGTTCTCAGAAGACGAATCTCATTTTCAAAAAGATATATGTGAGGATGAACACCAAAACTGCATTATATAAAACTGTCACCATACCATCACTACGTTATCAATGTCAAACGTGGACACTAACAGCAGAATACAAATTAAAACTTGTTACAACAGAAATGACTTGTCTACTTGGAATCATCGGATTAACGATAAGAGACAGTATAATGAACGAAAACATCAGAAGACTAACACACACAACGTCAATTATGGATTACATCAGAGGATAACAGATTAAAGAGTTTTCACATGCTTCCAAACTACCATTAAACAGTGCCCCTACAAAAGCATTACTTTACAGACACAATGGATATAAAACCAGGGGCAGACATGGCAAACGATGGATCACAGAAATAAAAGAGTCAACGAAAACAAACATATATGACGCACCACACACAAAAACATATCCAGATAACTCTTCTACTCCTGAGGCTGCTAGGCATAGAAGGGGGGGGGGGGGTTACAAAGCCAAAAGAAAGAAAAAGAAGAAGAAACTAGAGCACAGGTATCTGTCATATGCACCACATTCAACAATGAAGAAACTACAGCACAGGTATCTGTAATATGCACCACATTCAACAATGAAGAAACTAGAGCACATGTATCTGTCATATGCAGCACATTCAACAATGAAGAAACTACAGCACAGGTATCTGTAATATGCACCACATTCAACAATGAAGAAACTAGAGCACAGGTATCTGTCATATGCAGCACATTCAACAATGAAGAAACTAGCGCACAGGTATCTGTCATATGCAGCACATTCAACAATGAAGAAACTAGAGCACAGGTATCTGTCATATGCAGCACATTCAACAATGAAGAAACTAGAGCACAGGTATCTGTCATATGCAGCACATTCAACAATGAAGAAACATAGATACATGATAGATATAATGCAAGGCTATAAAATATGATGAGGAAAAATCAACTCTGCAGAATTATAAAATAGTAGATAATCTACACACATGTATTGCCTTAAATCTTCATGACACAGGGTTTAGTTTGGGGTTCATTAATCTTATAATCTACAATTAATCATTTAAACCGGAAAAGATATTGTTGTTTCATTGTGCCATGTCACAACATTTGCTTATTTATGACATTACAATTTGTTGTCTTCCATAAACGTGATAGTCCAGGTTATTACAATTCTCTGTAGAATCGATGTTACCTTCTCTGAGCCAGGAAGTTATTACACTAACTATATCGCACACCAGTGAGTAGGCTAAGGAAACACTGATTACGAAATGATTATAGTTGCAGACAGACCACCTACAGGGTTGTGTGGAGGTCGAGTCGGTGCTGTCGTTGTTTATTGTGTAAATGATACGATAGTTTGAAAGGATTGTGACGTACCACGCATATTTTTACATAAATTATTACAAACCTCGTTATCTGATCTTCCAAAAACAACATTTAACCACACCGCATTAGGTAATCATTCAGATACCTGATTTATTCACAGGTCATAGTTAATTAATGCAAAGCTCATTCCCAAGTGCACCCAGCTAAAATAGATTCTTCTGTGGTCATTCTTACACTCCTTCCTGCTAGTAGGATGTAGTCAGGAGAACATTAAGACGTTACACCTCGGTAACCAGTTTCGCTGCAATATCTGCACCTTTGACTAAACTCTTCGGAATTAATTAGGACAATATAGGTCAGTTTGCTCATTGACAGTATGGAACAGCCAAAACTCTCAATAATCCTTGGTCGTCTTTTACGATATGCATGATACATTACAGCACTACCATTATATTTGTGTAGTTTAGATTCTGTTAACACATGGATCATTTTGATACTGTGCCATCTCCGCACTTGTAAGCTATATGTAATATCTCTGACGTTTCCGCTTTGCGTAAAGAGAATGCCCATCTATGTTTCTTTCTGAGAGCAAAGGTGACATTTATATTTAAGATCAATATAACATTTTTCCTCTGTAACGGATTACAGATCCTTTTGATTGATTAGAGTGTGCTTGACGAGATACATATCCCTGATCAAATAAGAGTGTGAATTGAGGAGATAAATATCCCTGATCAAATAAGAGTGTGAATTGAGGAGATAAATATCCCTGATCAAATAAGAGTGTGAATTGAGGAGATACATATCCCTGATCAAATAAGAGTGTGAATTGAGGAGATACATATCCATGATCAAATAAGAGTGTTAATTGAGGAGATAAATATCCCTGATCAAATAAGAGTGTGAATTGAGGAGATAAATATCCCTGATCAAATAAGAGTGTGAATTGAGGAGATAAATATCCCTGATCAAATAAGAGTGTTAATTGATGAGATAAATATCCCTGATCAAATAAGAGTGTGAATTGAGGAGATAAATATCCCTGATCAAATAAGAGTGTGAATTGAGGAGATAAATATCCCTGATCAAATAAGAGTGTGAATTGAGGCGATAAATATATCTGATAAAATAAGAGTATGAATTGTCATTGCCATGTTTTCATTGTCCACCGCCACGTCTTAGAATGTGATACTCTGGTTTGTCTTGGTAGTACGAATGGTCTACTAATTTATTTAAGTTAGTTGTTGTCCTTGAGATTTCTTATCTCCCTTTAATCCAGCTCATGGCTGATGAAACTTAACATAATGTTTGGAATGAAAGTGGCAACACCTTCTGCCACTCCCATTTCTGGTTTATGGACGCCCAGTTTAAAACTAACATATCAGAAAATTGCAAGTGTGAGATACTTATTATTCCTGATATATAACAGTGTGTATGTAATAGATAGATATTCCAGATAGTTAACACAATGTGCCACATCATCTCTATTATATTTATGATATATCTCCCATCACCTGTTGCGCTCAATTTTCTAATATCTTCTTATACCTATACTTCATCTATCACTCTCTTTTTTGAAATTATTTAACTCTTTCTCCAGTTCTCGACAGGTGTGATTTTCAGTGTAAAGGTAAAGGTAGGTCCCATGGCATCTGCCGTCGGGGATGAAGATAACTCTTCATGTACTAAGCCGCAGCAACTATTAGGTGGGGTGGCCAGTTCCCTTCCTTGTTGTATTTTACCTTCCCTAACTCATGCGTCAGGTACTCATTTACAGCTGAATCGACTGGTGGAGTGGTCGTGTCAAGTGAGAAATCACAACTCTGATTTTTTAATTTTGTTTTTAATGTCCGGACGTGGTTTCGAACCTGGCACGCTGTAACCAGATGATAGAAAGCAAGCTCACTATCCACTAGGCTACCGCGACTGTCTTTTGACCTGACGAAGTCTTTTTATTCGAAACGTCATCAGTCTTTCTGTTTCACTGCAAGTATGTCATGCTTAGAATTGGTATCACTTTTTTTGAATAATCAACGAAGTTTGTTATTTGATACCGCACTAATGTATGTGTCCTGCGTTCTATATAACTTACTCATAACAAACTTATTTAGCACTTGTTTTCAAAAGACCGACTCTTTCTGTCCGTGTCTGCATTGAGTTTCCAGCATTCGCATCCGTACAAAAGTATAGTTAGCACTAGTGAACCTGAATATATTATTCTTTACTGTAATACTGTTATTACTTTTACAATTGATATTCAACCTTACCATGGCAGCCAACGCCATCTCGAGTGTTAGTTTTATCTAATTTCCTGAGATTCAATCATCACATATTTGGGACCCGAGATATATAAATCTATATATAAATCTTGGGTCACTTTAGCGCCAAAATTGGTGATGATGCTCCAAAAAGGAGCAGAAAAACATGTTGGAAAGTATGGCATAGGCGAACTAGTCCAAAATGGGGAAAGATTAATTAAGTTATATCCACAAGATTACTTGGAATTCGCTTGACAAAATCACTAAAAACCAAATAGACCATTTTGTATTATTAAAAAAATGTTGTTTCGCTGTACAGACGTAAGAGCTTTTAGAGGAGCAGATATTGGTAGTGATCATAATCTCTGCATAGCTAAACTAAAAATCAAACTTAAAAAACACCAAAAGACCATCTACCACAGGAAAATTGATACAAAACGTCTACTAGAAAGCGATTTTACAAGAAGAATACATTATCAAAAGCAACAACCAACCTTAAAGATTCCATCAGAAATAGTAAATCCCATAACATCTATAGAAACAGATTGGGAGAATTTCAGAAAAACTACAATAAATGCTGTTTTGGATACAGTCGGACTCGTGCAAAAAAAATAACAAGAAATGGCTAAGCGAGAACACCTTGTCAAAAATCCAAGACCGTAATCTGACGAAGCCAAAAATACTTGCTACAAAAACCACTCAAGACGGGGAACAAAACACTCACATGAGCACTTTCGAACAAGGAAGTTAAAACAAGCGCTAGGAAAGACAAATATACTTTTATAAACAACTTAGCACTAGAAGTTGAATCAGCATCAAAGCACAACAACATCAAAGTACTCCACCACATAACAAAGCAACTGTGCAACCAGCCACTCATCCTAAACTCCTCTATTAAAGACACAAATGGCAAAGTTCCAACAACAGCCGAAAAACAAAAGCAAAGATGAAAGTTTCCAAGATCTTAAAAAAGACCACACCCCTTGGGGTGCAAAGGGAACGCATTGCTCTAGGCGGACCCAGGGTTAGCAGATAACCAAGATCCCAAATGTAGCTCCACGTGGTGCACCCTGGAAACAGAAATACAGCAGCTCGAGCTGATTCTGGCCAAATCATTTGGGGATCGTGTCCGAGAATGTGGAGGTAGCAGATGGAAAGAGATTTGACTGCACAAGAGACAGACAATATCTCCGACACCACCAGCATCACCACATATAGCGACACTGTCGACATACAGTGAAGCAAGTCAGTCCAGTCCGAACATTGGAGGGGCGGCCAATGTAAAATGCAAAAAAAGGTAGATGCATGGCGAGAGACAAATAGATTTCATACCGAGTACAATGAACCAATGAAATGGCAGAACAGCGCTAGAGGGCAGCGCGAACTGCAAATAGAAAGTGAAAAGTCCCTAGGAAAGGGGAACTACAAGCCCCGTCAGCTCGAGACGAGCTTCTAGTTACCTGTGTTCCTTACAGGCAGAGACCCAGACCCATCCATTGGCGTTTGGTAAAGCAGGAAGACCTAACCCAACTCTAATGTCGAGCCTTCCTAAACCGGAAATATGCTCGCGAAGAGAAAGGGTTCCGTACTCAATGCGCTATGGCACAAAAGGGACAACGATTTAGCCCTGGCCCAACTCTACTGTCAGGTTTTCCTACATTGGAAATACACTTGAAGAGAGAAAGGGTTCAGTACCTGATGGGCTCAGGCGCTATTGAGACAAGGACGCTCAGCTCGAGAACGTCTTGCTCTCAAACGCGTGGTGTGAGACTCGAACTTGGACAAGGGGTACACGATGTCGGTGAATGACACCTCGGCTAAGAGGGCGAAAGAGCCAGGGTCCAACTCCTCTGTTGAGTTCTTCCCCTTAAGGAACCAGGCTCACGGATGAGAAACGGTTCAGTACCCAATGGGCACAGGCACAGCACGTCCAATTACACGAGGCAAGCTCATAGACAGTGGAACACCTCGTTCGAGTCAGATGAGAGCAAAAAATCGTCTGGGCGAAGAGTCTCCACTACGCGTGCCTGGAGACAGATATAAAGACTGTCACAGGCTAAGGGTAGCCCACCCGAATTGTCAAGGCATGCCGAAATCGGATGTGCTAGGCCTACAAGGCGCATAACGGTGGCACAACGTAATCACGCTCCCGGCGGAAATCGCACGGATATCCGTGATGGTTACAATGGAGCGAACGAAAAACAAACGAACAAACCACACCCCCAATCTACTCCTAATTTAGAGGAAGAGGAGATAATGCCACCACTAGAAGCTTCGATTGAAAATTTCACCCTTGAAGAGGTAAATCAAACCATTAGAAAAATTTAAAAAAAAATAAAGCAGCATGTAAATATGACATCACAAGTGAAATGCTAAAAGCAGCAAATGACAATACCTTGTCCTTTTCACTGGATATTTTCAATACAATCTGGGAAAACGAGTGCCCACCCCAACAATGGAAAAATGGTATCATTATCAAACTACCCAAAAAAAAGAGACCTAACAAACTGTGATAACTGGAGGGGAATAACGCTCCTATCTGTACCTGGTTAAATGTTTTGCAATATGATGCTCGCAAGAGTAAAGATATCCCTAGACAAAAGATTTAGAGAAGTACAGGCAGGCTTTAGACAACGTCATTCCTGCCTAGACCAAATACTCACTCTTAGAACAATAATTGAAGAATGTTTAGAATTTAGAACCAAACCAATAATAAATTTTGTTGATTTTCAAAAAAGCCTTCGACAGCATCCATCAAACATCGCTTTGTGCAATTAAACAATATAATTGAATTTCAAACTAAAGACATAAATACGATAACATAATTTATAAAAACTCAAAATACTGCGTTACAACAGAAAATGGTAATTCCGACTAGTTCCCTGTGATTACTGGTGTTAAACAAGGCTGCCCTATGTCACCATTGCTATTAAATATCGCAATTGATTGGGTAATGAGAAAAAAACACAACCAACGTAAATTTAGGAATTGAATGGATAAACCCCGCCTAAGACGGATGTGTCAGGTCATTAGCACAAATAAAATGCCGACACAACGCATTTCCATTTTCTGGACTACATCCTGCTGGAAATCTACTTAGACCATTGTCCTGCAACAAGAGAGATCCATTGGGAGTTTGAGAATGAACGCTGATGAAGAAGAAGAAGAATGGTTAAACAAAACATCATTGGAAGACCTTGACTTTGCCGATGATTTTGCATTATTAATTGAAAACCATCAAGATGCATAAACAAAAACTGATAGATTAAAATTAATGGCAGGACAGATAGTTCTTCAAATCAATCCATCAAAAAAAATAAATTAAAAAAATATGGACTTTACCGTTAATGTGGTAAATATATGGACATAACGTAATAATTTAAATGGACAACTTTAAAAAGTACACAGATTTTCCTATCTAGGAAGCAAATTAACACTCGACGGCGATGTCATGATATAAATTATTACTCACATTGCATTAGCATCAAGTGCATTTAAGAGACTGTCTAATATCAGGAAGTCAAAGTCAATCAGCATACTTACGAAAATGCGCTTATTGAATTCCTGCGTCATTCCAGTGCTGTCATTTGGATGTGAGAGCTGGAAAAGTTCTTTATCTTCAGAAAGGAAATTATTGAGGTTCGAAAGCAAATACTTTCGTACGATAACTAACACCCACTGGAACGAATTCGAATTGAACCAAAAATTCAGAGAAGAGACACATCAAAACTACATCACATATGTTTTTAGAAAACGCCGTTGGCACCTCATCGGACATGTTCTACGCTCTGACAATACCAGAACACACCACCAATCTCTTGCATTGATACCAACAGGCAGAGGGGCCAAGTGTAGACCAAAGGAAACTCTCAGAAGAACAATACTTAGAGAAATTAAAACAAACAATATTCATATTATTCAAGAACCGCACAGAATAGTTTTGTACAGACAGAATTGGAGAGACCTGACCTCTGCGTTAACTTCAGCGCTAAAGGAAAATGAATATAAATCAACATCTACATACCCACATCTATATTCCAACATCTACATACCACATCTATATTCCAACATCTACATACCCACATCTATATCCCAACATCTACATACCCACATCTATATTCCAACATCTACATACCCACATCTATATTCCAACATCTACATACCCACATCTATATTCCAAAATCTATAATCTTCTATTATTCGACAATTTTCAGAGTTGTAAACTCAGTTTATTCCCTGCGTATTCAATGACTGGTTGCCTTATGGCACTGGTGAGGCATTTCAGTCCAGTTGTCCAGTTTGACGAACAAACACGACTCAACGTCGCCAGCAATGACAGTAAAAAAAGTCACTTCGAAAGCAGGAAACCTACTTTGAAATAATTTCATGATGTGAATTCCTACTTAGGAAAATGAACACATTTTGTGATTGCTTGTCTCTGTACTGTAGACTCACAGACACTGGCTCACAGATATAGGCTTCATTACGCTGGAAAAATTGACAGCGGTACGGTGAGGTTATAAATATCCATCTATTAATAAAAGCATGGTTGCCTTTATTGCTGTGGGTGGATTGGGAAATTGACAGTACCAAGATTTAATCAGTGTATTATTATTAATTGTCCGGCTCTGTGGCGAAGTGGTACAGAGCGCGTCTATGACGACAAAGGTACCGAGTTCAATCCTCACCACAGGCAATTGTGCATCCGGACCGTTCAGAAAGCAATGGCAACCTACTGAACGTATTTATATTGCCTAGAAAATCACCACAGCCAACAAATGCTGGGTTGATAGTTACGTCTTTGTATATCATGTTAGTAGGAAAACTTTGCTCCAATATAGCTGTTGCTCCATCTGAACAGCACCCACAGACAAAATCCCACAAACTTTTATCAGATTCAAACAAATATGAACCTCCGAAGGCGGAATCTGTCGGACCATTCGAAGAAATAAAACTGCGACACAACACATTTCCATTATCTGGATTACATCCTACTGGAAGACTAATGGGACCATGCTCCTGCTACAAGAGATATCCTGCCGGAATTTTAAAATGAACACTGAAGAAGAAAACAAATATGAGACATTTACCAAAAATATCCAAGGCATTGGAAGTTGTTTCCAGGACAGACCAAAAGAGACATTCTCGTTTTAAATGAACCTAAGTAAATGCACGCTTTAACCCGGTGACGTTAAGCAAGCTAACTATCAACTAGGCTACTTTGTTCCTCCCTGGAAACACATATAATAACACACACACATCGACATTTCGACCAATGGCCTTTTTCAAAACTATATATACTGAATAAATTGGCGATCACGAACGACACAGTTAACGTTAACATGGCCGAGTTAAATGTAATGTGGAGATGAGACCGGAAGTTGAAACTAGGTCGGAGGTTAAGCAGCATAAACAACGAATATACAAAAACCCAGCACCATATATGTGAAACGAGACATAGAAATGACGTAACAACATGATATTTTCTATATGGCTAGAGGGCATTGATCCAAACTGGTTTAAGAGTGCCAAATTAATATATGTAGTGGTTCTCAGCCCAGAGTGACGCGTCCGGTCGTCAGATAAGCACGACTTAATGACAGTCACATGAATGTCCTGGCCGTCGCGATGATCCATGCCATTGAAATGTACGTCAACAGGATCACTCAAATGATGTTTAATATATACATGATGGCGCAACGCTTGCAGATGATGGCATAGATGATGTTGTTGGACACATATACGATTAGCTCTTTAACAGTGAAGATCGTTTTGGGAAATGTGACAGATCGGGTCTGAGCAGAATATCGGGATGAATAGAGACACAACAGCAAGTTTTATCTCCAATCTATTTCCCAATACAATTTCTACCATTGTGTGAGTTAATTAATATCTAGCATTAATATCCCACTTACAAAACAATACCATGACTAATGAATAATATATAACCAAACAATTACAGGAGCAATGAATACGATATAAGAAAACAATAACAGGAGCAATGAATAAGATATAACAAAACAATAACACGACCAATGATTAACATGTATCAAAGTATTAACACACAGCCCACTCGTATGATGTCAGGACCCGAAACGGAAGCAAAGAATAGCGACATTGCTACCTGCCAATTTTGTCATCGTGGCAACTACGTAGTGGGATTGTTAGCTGTCAAGTTTGTTATTAGTGGTGACTAAGTAGGATTTGGGGTGTAATTGTGCGTAAAATCCCGTAGGATCAAAGTGATCCAGAATTCATGCTGAAGTCGGATGTGTCAGGCCAGAAAGAGTAGGTATCATAGCTAAGCTGTAAATCATCACACAGTGCATTATGTTCTCTAGACTACCTCCTGGTGATCTGCAAGAGTTTGAGAACGAACAGAAGAAGATGAAGAAAACAGAATATGTGTACAACAAGTACATAAACAGAAACAATGAACTATCAGTACATAAACAGAAACAATGAACTATCAGTACATAAACAGAAACAATAAACTATCAGTACATAAACAGAAACAATGAACTATCAGTACATAAACAGAAACAATGAACTATCAGTACATAAACAGAACCATGAGCTATCAGTACATAAACAGATTCAATGAACTATCAGTACATAAACAGAAACAATGAACTATCAGTACATAAACAGAACCATGAGCTATCAGTACATAAACAGATTCAATGAACTATCAGTACATAAACACATAAACAGAAACAAATGTACAACCAGTACATAAACAGAAAAAAATGTGCAACCAGTATATAAACACATACATAACGAATGAGCAACCAGTACATACACATATCCAATGAAGAATCAGTAGATAAAAGAACTGGATCAACTGGACATTGCCATGAAGAAAAAGTAGAAGAAACATATATAAAACAATTACAGAAAAACACATTATATCTTCTTCCGCTTTTATCCTTTAATCCAGTGGATATTCGATTCTGTAAACATAAATACCCCATGTATATTAAGTGACATATTCTGTCAAGAGCGTTGTCTTCGTCCAGGATTCTCTGAACGTCTCTCTGTCCCAGTCACGCAGGTCTGCACCAGCCCGAGACATGTATATACATTCTTTGATATATCACTGTTCCATCGTCTTCTTGGTCTTCCTTTTGCTCTGTCCCTGTACTCTGCTCCCCTTTTAATACCATAATATCGCTAAGTGTCCTAAATACTGTAGCTTCCTTCTTATCATGGTATTTAGAAGCCACCATTCCTTTAGTTACAATATATACTCCATACATATCCCATATATACCCATATCTTCTTCTTCCCTTCCTCTTTTACCCTATACAGGTGTCGAAAGAGATACAATGTTCTTGTTCTCGCTTTTTTGACAGATTCAGATAATTGTATTTTGTGTTTGTGTAATGTATCTTTGATGTTGTCGATCCAGTGAACTCTAGGTCTACCCCTGGCTCTTCCTTCTGCGTCTCCTCTCTGTATATATGTTTTATACACTAATGAATCACACGACATTCTTTCCAGGTGACATAACCATTGTATCTGTTGGTTTTGTATGTATTGTAGAATTGAAAAGACACCCACTATTTCTCTTATGACCTCGTTTCTTGTGTCTTCTGGTCACTCATGTGGCTTTTCTCAGACATCTCATCTCTGTTGTAACCAGTTGTCTCTTATGTTTTCTTGTTAAGGACCATACTGGACATTGGTATGGAATGAAGGTACTTTGGATAAGATGTTTTTTGTTGTTGTCATTGGTAGCATTTTGTGTTGCAATAAAGGGGGTAATTCACCCAGTATTTGATTCGCTTTGCTACAACGAATGTCTATTTCGATGTCCATCTTTCCATCTGAAGAGAATGTTCACCTAAGTATTTAAAGGTGTTGGTTTGTTTGATGACTTGAGTTTCCACTGTTATATTTAGATTGTGTGTATCCCTTCCTACAGCCATGATTTCTGTTTTGTATATGCTTATCATCATGTTGTTGTTCTTGCACTCGATCTCCATGGATGGTTATACCCCATATATATCCCTATATATGTAACCCCAAAGGCATCCCACATATACTCCATATATAACCCAATATATACATCCCACATATACCCCAATATATATCACATATATATCACATATATATCACATATATATTCCATATTACCCCCATATATAACCCCATATATAACCCCATATATAACGCCATATATAACCCCATATATAACACCATATATATCACATATATATCACATATATATTCCATATTACCCCCATATATATTCCATATTACCCCCATATGTACACCATATATAACCCCATATATAACCCCATATATAAACCCATATATAACCCCATATATAACTAGACAGAGCTACCCAGGTAAGAAACTGAGGATAGTTTCAAATAACATTATAATTCTTCCAGATAAATACGATTGTCTCAGTTTCTCAAATCTAAATCTGCACAGAGATATCAATTTCGGGTAAATGTATTATTGAACCATAGCTGTCAGCTTAGATATTATGAAATCAGAATTTTGTAGACAAGATTTGAATTAGGTTCGTTGAGATAACAACAATTCGAATAGGTGTCAGATATGCCAACCGGGTTCAAATCTCGTCTGTTACATACTGATGTTTTTGTCTAGTAATCCAAATTTTGTCCATGTTTCCTAAGCACATTATTCAGATGTTTGCAAATTCAGTTCTGCGTGAGGAATGTCCTACCAGATCTACCATCATACATTATGTCTCTAGTAGATGATATTACTTACCAGTGTCCTACCAGACCTGCCACCATACAACATTATACTTCTAGTAGATTATATTACTTACCAGTGTCCTACCATACCTGCCACCATACAATATTATACTTCTGGTAGATTATATTACTTACCAGTGTCCTACTAGATCTACTGCCAGACATTATGACTACTATTTTACATGACTTACCAGTGTCCTACCAAATCTACCACCATACATTATGACTAGTAGACAACGTAACGTACCGGTGCCCTACCAGATCTCCTAAACAGTGAGGCCCAGTGAAGGCCCAGTGAAAATCCCTACAAAATTCATCTTCAAATTTTATAATTATATGTTACATATTTCGTGATGTATGACCCTCCCTAAGTGGTAAAATAACTAACGGGAAACCTTTCATGTATTAAATAACTAACAGGAAAACTTGTTTGTATCGAGGACCACTTGTACATGTTTAACATCATTCGTGGGGCATCAAGCCTGTACATAAGAAGAATAATTCCTACAAATATGTTAGAAATATTGGCACCTTGCAAGTTCTTAGTGTGGAAACCGGAGATCAAACACTCCCCCTCCCTCCCCGCGACGTTAATCAGAAAATGACTTTTAGTTCTAGTAATTTATCTAAAAGATGGGCACCCCCCGCCCCTCAAGTTCTTCAAACAAATAACGTCACAATAATATTAAAATAATGAAGATATTACGAGAGAAAATTGGCACACTACCATTGAATTAATGCAACTAAGAAAGTTCAACCAAGACATCAAAGTGTCAAATACTGCATGGATCCTGTTTAAGGTGGTTGAAGTGAGAGATTTGGTGGATATGCTTTAAAGGCCGCATGATCTTGCTGTCGCCACGTCAATGTACAGACTGAGTTTTGTTCCCAACCAAGACGTGCTAAGCAAAATCTACGTTCAAGAATGCCGGATTTTAAACATTATATGACCGTGTGGTTAGAGCGCCATTCTCAGAGATTCGGGGTCTCGGGTTGAAATCCTTCCTGTACATGTCGCGACGTCAGCTATGGTAAAGTAGCCTTTATTTCCACAGATCATAGAAATCCTCATTGCACTCTTTCACAGGAAAACATAACATGCAGCAACGAAAGTTTGTATATTAAGTTTGATTTTTTTTTTTGCCATGTGAAGAGACTCGATGTCATAAAAAAAGTGTTGCTGGAGAAGGCAGTAACGGGCGACCAAGACGTCGCTGGACAAGAGATATTCAGGAATGTACATGTCGCTAGAGAAGGCGCGACAACTTACAGAGACTACGGGGATTTTAGAAGATTCATAAAGAAGACTACGTTCTGGAATTCATTCATTTTTCTTTAGCGCTGAAGTTAGCGCATAGGGCAGAGGTCAGATCTCACCAATTCTGTCTGTTCAAAGCTATTCTGTGCAGTTCTTGAATAGTATGAATATTGGTTGTTTTACTTTCTCTAAGTATTGTTCTTCTGAGTGTTTCTTTTGGTCTATCAATGGCTACGTTCTCGAAAGGATACGTCAAAAGACATCAAGGTAGCCATCACTTTACTGAAAACTACTCTACGGTCCTGACTCCTTGCATCATATTTATATTTACTTGTAGACGCCATTTGTAGAATGTCACATCACTTTCTATATTATTTATTTTATCCTGTGTCAATCCGCTGTAAACACATTTCGAGTCTTGGTTATGCGCGTACTATTACTCCAAGCCGTTTGCAGATGCCACACAGATGCTTTCAGTCATGTCCACCACTCATTTTGTCTCTTCAAATTAAATTTGGAGACTACTATTAGGTAATTTAAACATTAGTGTCACACAGCGTCTGATTTTCTCAAGGAAATTCAAGTAGGAAGTAAAATGATAATAGAAAAACATCTTAAGTTTGACGGGAAATGACCATGTCCAAGCTAGCGGCACCGAGTCGGCTTGCAACTCAAGTAAACATGATTTCCGCACCAATTACATCCCTCCTCTCCCCCTTCCCCGACAAAAAAGTAGACATTCAACTTGCGCACTCACGTCACTGAGAACGGATTAATCAAGGCCATCACGCAGTAGTACAGATCGCGTCTGTGACGGCCAAGGTACCTGGTTCAATTCCGGACACAAGCATTTGAGCATCTGATCCATTCAGAAAACAGTGGTAACTACTGAACGTATTTATATTGCCTAGAAAATTACTACAGCAAAAAATGCAGGGTTGATGGCTACGTCCTGAATAGGATACGCTACCAATTGTTGTTTTTTTACTTAGACAGCCAGACATCAGTATAATAATTAAACAAACATTAATACATACAATTTTTGTAACAACATTGCGCTATGGATGTAAAACATGGATGCTTTCTGAAGCACAATACAGTAATATTAGAACATGTGAGCTGAGGTGTTTGAGAAAGATTGAATAGAATGCGAAACGATGAAATCAGAGAAATCGTAGAAGCTGTATCAGTCAATAACTATCCAAATATCAAAAGACAACAAATCAAATAGTTTGGGTATTTACTGAGAATGGAACCTGATTTCCTCCCGTCGAGAGAGTACAACAGCTGAATATGGGCGATGAAGGAAAGAGGAAGACAAAGACGTTAATGGATCGGTAATACCAGAGACATTATAAAAACCCATGGGATTACAACAAGAGCAGCAACATATTTGGCAATAGAACATACACTTCGACTCCCCACGACGCTGTGTAGCACAATAGGCTGAGACAAGACAAGAAAAGATTCAGGTATTATACAAAATAGGTTGTGTCTCTGTCGCTGTCTGTTTGGAGATGTCAATATGATCTTCTGATCCTTTATTCAGTGATGCCATTGACATCAAGTGTCTAATTCCGAACATCTGGCACTAATGAAGGTGTCATATGAGATTTTAGCATTTACCGATCAGAAACGTTACTTATTTGTGTCTAGATCTCTATTTCTTCCCACACAATTCTGCTCATATTTCGCGACCAGGATCCAGAATATATGCTATGTATACTTGAATAAAAATATCGTGTTACTTATAAGTTTTGTGCGTTGCACTTATCCAAACCAAAGTAAGGCGGCTATTACATACGTTATTATTATTACTCAATTAATATAAATGTATAATGTTATAGATCAGGTTTCTAAATTTATTGAATTTTTAGTCCAGCTTCGGTGCCATCAGTGTGCCAATCCAAATTCGCATGGAGTTCATTAATTTATCACATTGATGTGACCCTGACGTCAGAAAGAAATATCAAATGTTGCTGAATGTGGCTAGCATTCATATTTATTAACAAAGCCAGCGTGCAATGGGAGATGTGCGGATAAACATGTTTCGAAGCCAGGCTGGTACAGGGGTAACGAAGCGAGTTCTCACCATTCAGCTGAAGTGGTAACATACTGAACGCATTAAATGCCACCGACAATGTCGGCTGTATGTGATCATTGGTCTAAATAAAACGACCGCACAACTAATTTCCGATGCCTGGACAATTACCTTCTGGAATTATGTTAATACCACTGTACTGCTGCAGGATATATCCAGTGGGATTGTGAGAACGAACACTAACAAATTGACTCTATACAGTTGTGTAGATAATTTGAAACCAGTAAATTCATAATAAATATTAGTACTGTGAATGAATTATCGACAGTGTTTGTATTTATACCACCCCTTGTAGTGACTTGGAAAATCACTTAGGACATCCACGTATCTAGAAATCCGTGTGCTGAGATGTTAATGGCTTCAGAAATCATATCAAAGAGTTTCGACATTGTTTCCTGTCACGCATATGGAAAAAGACACCTAAAAATGTGTTTAGATAGCCCATTCCATAGAGGGATTTGGTCACCTAGAAGCCAGATCTGGTTGAATATGTCAGACCGATATACGCAAATATCGCTGCAAAGATGTAAATCATGAGATAATGTATACTTTCTCTGGACTACATTATGATAATATACAGGAGTTTGAGAATGCTAAGAAGAGAAAGAGATAGCTGGTGTCTATCAATTTTTCCACTAATAATGCTTCATTTTCCTATCCCTCGCTTGTTTTAGTATTTATGCCCAGGGCCGGATTTAGATGTTATAGGGACCTAAGCTATTTGAGATATGGGACCCTAAGCTATTTGAGATATGGGACCCTAAGCTATTTGAGGAATGGGGCCCTTTAAATATTAAGAATATATATATAGTGAAATATAAAAAACATTTGGGGGGCCCCCGTTGTTTAGCTTATAGGTAAATCCGGCACTGTTTATGCTGTTCCAGTCTCTTGACACTTGTACCATTTCTGTACATTTTCTTTGTACTTTACTATTTACTATGAGGAGCGCGGTAGCCTAGTGGATAGTGAGCTTGCTTGCTATCATCTGGTTACAGCGTGCCAGGTTCGAAACCACGTCCGGACATAAAAAAAAAGAAAAAAAGTTGTGATTTCTCACTTGACACGACCACTCCTCCAGTCGACTCAGCTGTAAATAAGTACCTGACGCATGAGTTGGGGAAGGTAAAAAAAACAGCAAGGAAGGGAACTGGCCACCCCACCTAACAGTTGCTGAGGCTACTATAGTTGCAGAGTTATCTTCATCCCCGACGGCAGATGCCAAATGACCTACCTTTACCTTTAGTTTACTATTAAGATATTAAATTGCATTGTTTTCTTGTGACATCTTTGCTCTTCTATTCACATATTAGCTGTCAACACAATATATATTTTTTATTTTATTTGTAAACATCATTGATACATTTCGCTACCAGTCACTCTGCCAACATGCTCAATTATTACATTGTAGAAACACTTGAGAATGTAGACATACTGTGAGCGCAGGAAGACGGACGTACAGACAATCAAACACGTATGCATGAAGGCAGACACGTAGACATAATAATAATAAAGACGTTACACGTTAGGGCCCTTGGGGGTGCCACATTGGAGACAGCAGCACAAAAAACCAGCCAAACATCCACATCCTGAACCGCAAAGGCGAGTGTGAAATAATCACGCCATGCTCATTTCATGTTATTAAGATTTCATTATTCCATCTCTTTCAAACGATCATACATATAAGTAGCCGGACAGACAGAAAATTATTCAGGCAGCCATACATATATATACGCGCACACAAATAGACAGACAGTTATATCAGACAGCTAGAGAGACAGATAACCGGACAGGCAGACAGTCAACAGATATTATATATATATATAATGGATAGATACAATACAAGGAAATGTGTTCGATTAGATTAGAAACATAGTGAGATATTTTGGAATCGATAGGATATGATAGTTTAGATACAATTAGGAACAGAGATAATTAGATATAATATTATAAAGGTATATAAATATTTATATATATATTAGATAGATGGTGTAAATATTAAAATTTTTGAGTAATACTTAAATAGATACGTAAATTAGATAGATTGTATAAACAGGTATATATTCACTGTCTATATATATATATATATATATATATATATATATATATATATATATATATATATATATATATATATATATATATATATATATATATATTTCTAGCTAGGTGGATAGATAAACCGATATATATATATATATATATATATATATATATATATATATATATACATCTAGATTGATAGATCAACAAATAGATAGATGGATAGATAGATAGATAGATAGATAGATAGATAGATAGATAGATAGATAGATAGATAGATAGATAGATAGATAGATAGATAGATAGATAGATAGATAGATAGATGGATGGATGGATGGATGGATGGATATAGATAGATAGATAGATAGATAGATAGATAGATAGATAGATAGATAGATAGATAGATAGATAGATAGGTAGGTAGGTAGGTAGGTAGGTAGGTAGGTAGGTAGGCAGGCAGGCAGGCAGGCAGGCAGGCAGGCAGGCAGGCAGGCAGGCAGGCAGGCAGGCAGGCAGGCAGGCAGGCAGGCAGGCAGGCAGGCAGGCAGGCAGGCAGGCAGGCAGGCAGGCAGGCAGGCAGGCAGGCAGGCAGGCAGGCAGGCAGGCAGGCAGGCAGGCAGGCAGGCAGGCAGGCAGGCAGGCAGGCAGGCAGGCAGGCAGGCAGGCAGGCAGGCAGGCAGGCAGGCAGGCAGGCAGGCAGGCAGGCAGGCAGGCAGGCAGGCAGGCAGGCAGGCAGGCAGGCAGGCAGGCAGGCAGGCAGGCAGGCAGGCAGGCAGGCAGGCAGGCAGGCAGGCAGGCAGGCAGGCAGGCAGGCAGGTAGGTAGGTAGGTAGGTAGGTAGGTAGGTAGGTAGGTAGGTAGGTAGGTAGGTAGGTAGGTAGATAGATAGATAGATAGATAGATAGATAGATAGATAGATAGATAGATAGATAGATAGATAGATAGATAGATAGATAGATAGATAGATAGATAGATAGATAGATAGATAGATAGATAGATAGATAGATAGATAGATAGATAGATAGATAGATAGATAGATAGATAGATAGATAGATAGATAGATAGATAGATAGATAGATAGATAGATAGATAGATAGATAGATAGATAGATAGATAGATAGATAGATAGATAGATAGATAGATAGATAGATAGATAGATAGATAGATAGATAGATAGATAGATAGATAGATAGATAGATAGATAGATAGATAGATAGATAGATAGATAGATAGATAGATAGATAGATAGATAGATAGATAGATAGATAGATAGATAGATCTGTGATGTGTGCTTGAAAAGAAAACTGGACCATGTCCATTATTTGGAATGGATAAACTAATCTCCACAAATCTTGCCGCTTGTCTTGGAAAAGTATAATTCGAATTCCAGTATAAAATATAATCTAGTTTCTGAACATTCCAGGCACTGGCTCGCCAGAATATTCTTTTATTTGAAATATGAATCCTTCGATCACTTTATATGCTGATGTTTGACCGGAGAACAGGCTGGGGAATGAAATATCGTGTAACAGAGATCAGGCCATTGCACTGGTATAATAATTAACTAGGTGTAACGTTACATGTTTTCTGGTGAATCTAGACTCAAAACTTGGGATTTATATGGAAGCCAATTTTATTAAATGTAGATTGTCTGAGGTGGAGAATGTCTGCTTGTATGGTAACTTCAAGTTGATTGATTTTGACAGTAAATTAAGTTTTGTATAAATTCCTTTATTCACCCCCATCACTCCTTAGTTTCCCGCAGAGCATAGCGTTGTAAATGCCACTCTTCAACATTTTCTGCGCCCCGATGTTTTCTTAGAACGTTATCCACGAGATTACATTTGATCTGAACCAGTTTGATATTGTTGTGTTTCAGGTATTCTATAACTTTCCAACTTGACTGTTTTCTCTAGCGAGTTCCAATCCAGCAATTGTCTTGTTATGTTGTCATGCCTCTTTCTAATGATGTGTCATGTACATCTCTATTTTATGTATGTCATCTCTATTTTATGTATGTCATATTTCTACTTGACGCTAGCGTGTTAATTTCCAGAACCCATCCTTTGATATCATTTCTACCATCTAGTAAACAATGGAGGTATCTATTGATACATATCTGCAGTTTTGTTACATCTATTGGTACATATCTGCAATACTCACTGGAGAGAAGATTACAGGCTTTCGAGTATAAATGCTACAGAAGAATTCTACGAATTTCCTATAGGGAACATAAGACCAATGTGTACGTAAGAAATAAAGTAGAGATGTGTGCAGGTGTCCAGGAGCCATTGCTTTCAATAGTGAAACGACGAAAACTAGCATAGTTCGGACATGTATGCAGGCACGATTCCTTGTCAAAAACAATACTGCAGGGAACTGTCGAGGGTGGAAAAAGCAGAGGAGGACAAATAAAGACATGGACAGACAACATCAAGGAATGGACAGGGCTAGATATTTCCACACTCATCCGCATCGCTGAGGATAGAATTCGCTGGAGGACTCTGTGTGCTGAAGCTTCCAATGTGGTACCCCTACGACCCTGAAGGGTTATGGGGTTTATTGATATTGATTGATATATCTGCAGTTTTGTTATATCTATTGATACATATCTGCAGTTTTGTTACATCTATTGATACATATCTGTGGTTTTGATGCGATGATGTTGTTTTATCTTTTCATGCGAAGGTGAGTATGGCAAGTCAAATAATGTTGGTGTTTGTAAGTAATTAGGTGGTAACCAGGTCTTACTAAGGGGTATAATCCGGGCTTTAAAAGTCATTTTCAATGTAAGCAGGAATGTATTAGGGCTGGATATAAGGTACTGGAGTGGAAACTCTTGTTGTGTTGTTGTTCTTTTTCGAGACTCATGCTTTGTTCTATTTTGTTTCTAATCACTTATATTGTTGTACTCTGTTTAAAATCACATGTAGGATTTTACTCTGTTTCGAATCACCTGTAGTATTCAACGCTGCTTGAAATCACCTTTAGTGCTTTACTCTATTCAGAGTTTTTGATGAATGCACTTGGTTGGATGGTGATGTGCTTGGGAATAGAATCTAGATATATAGTTAATGCACTCTACATGGCGTGGGTAAATATAATCTAGATATATAGTTAGTGCACTCTACATGGAGTGGGTCAATAGAATCTAGATATATAGTTAGTGCACTCTACATGGAGTGGGTAAATAGAATCTAGATATATATATAGCTAGTGCACTCTACATGGAGGGTGGGGGGTTAATAGAATCTAGATATATATATAGCTAGTGCACTCTACATGGCGTGGGTAAATAGAATCTAGACATATAGCGAGAAGTAGATCTATATGGAGTGGGGTCAATAGAATCTAGGTGTGTAGCTAGATATTGGCTTACATTCACATTTGTTTTAAAAACAACTTGGTTTCCTAGAGAGATAGACGCAGATTACGTTCATCACATTTTTTTGCCATGTCTGATTTCTTCCCTTCTTTTGAGCAAATATCAAGAATTCATTTAGAGGCTGCTTAATTATTTTAATAAAACTACACCACCACCTCCCCCCACCCGCTCCCCAAAAATAATTATATAGAAAACAATAATGAATGAAATAAATACAATATAATTCAGTAGTATGCACAGTTCTAAAAACTACATGATTCTTGTCACATTTTTAGAGAAATATTTAAAATCAATTTTATATCAAATAATTTAACTGGTGTGCAAAAAAAAAGTTATTGCCTTTAAAAAACTAACAGCCCTCCATCCCTTGCTTTGTCAACAACTTGCTTACCTTGTCAACCCCCCCCACCCCTCAACCACCTCATATTTTGACACAATGTTGGCAGATTCTTGGGTCAATGTTGTAGAATTTCATACTGAGCGCAAATTGATAAAAGCACATGTGGCATAGTGAGTTGCATTATTAAGACTCAAAGAACCTAAATCTGGCCTTGTTAGTTCTGATATCAACATATAAATCTGGACATGGTAGTTCTGATATCAACCCATAAATCTAGCCTTGCTATTTCTCAGATCAGTACCCACATCTGACGTTGTTCTGATATCAACATCCACATCTGACTTTATTAGTTCTGATATCAACATCGACATCTGACATTAGTTCTGATATCAACATCCACATCTGACATTATTAGTTCTGATATCAACAGCCACATCTGACATTATTAGTTCTGATATCAACATCCACATCTGACATTATTAGTTCTGATATCAACATTGATATTTGACATTATTAGTTCTGATATCAACAGCCACATCTGACATTATTAGTTCTGATATCAATAGCAAAATATTTTCGTCTATTGTTACAGTGGTATCTTCCCATATAGATACAATTGTCTGCCTACTCAATTTAACTTTTATGTGATCGTTATTTGAATTAATAATTTATGTTTCCTTTCTGTTACTTGCATTCATGTTTCAGACTTGGCATTAATACAGTTTTGTATATACCAGCTACATTGAATTCAAATAATGTGAAACAAATCGAACAGTGTGAGGTAATTTTGTCTGTTAAAATACTATTTAGAGGAGGTTCAATGCTCTTTTTTTGGATAAACTTAAAACTCTTTCTGGACCAATCGCCAATATACTAGCTTTATAGCATGTGTCTACAGGACCTTTCACCACTTTACTGGCTTTGATTTGATATTTGATTACTTCACAAGGCTATCTCTAACCTTGTGAAGCAATCAAATATCATCAATGTACTTATATATTCATATTCTGTATCCATTCCCCTTTCCAATGATATATTACACATACAATATTTATCAATATTAGTATGTCATGTGATAAAATAAAAACACATATAAGGAAAGTTTATAAAATTAATTTGGTCCAAACCTAAATTCCTGAATTATTAAACATTCATAATCTGTTGGGTGCTCCATGAATTCTTGGACATACTTAATCTGTTGGGTGCTCCATGAATTCTTGGACATACTTAATTTGTTGGGTGTTCCCTGAATTCTTGGGCACGCTTAATCTGTTGGGTGCTCCATGAATTCTTGGACATATTTAATATGTTGGGTGCTCCATTAATTCTTGGACATACTTAATCTGTTGGGTGCTCCCTGAATTCTTGGCCATACTTAATCTGTTGGGTGCTCCATGAATTCTTGGACATACTTAATATGTTGGGTGCTCCATTAATTCTTGGACATACTTAATCTGTTGGGTGCTCCCTGAATTCTTGGACATACTTAATTTGTTGGGTGTTCCCTGAATTCTTGGGCACACTTAATCTGTTGGGTGCTCCATGAATTCTTGGACATACTTAATATGTTGGGTGCTCCATGAATTCTTGGACATACTTAATATGTTGGGTGCTCCATTAATTCTTGGCCATACTTAATCTGTTGTGTGTTCATGAATTACTGCACATGCTTAATCAAGTGGGTGCTCACTTAAATTTTGACATTTTACTGACAAAGGAAGAAAAGTGATCGAAAATTCGCAAAATCGATGTTGATGTAATTTAGAAAAAGTCCCTAGTTATTTCAACTAAGATCAATAACACCAAACTACGAAGAGTGTACATATATTCACGTTCCTGCGACATTATGTTCGCTTGACAGATTTCATATCTACATCGTCACGCAGGCGTATTCCTGAAAAAAAAAATTAAAAAATTCAGACACCCGTGTTCAATTTTCACAAGTTTTTCCCCCCTTTGATTACATCCGCTCGGTTAATGAACAGATCAAAAATATATGCTCTGTGTAATCAATGATTTTTTTCGTTCTTATTTCTACGGTCAATGATGCCACAGCTGGGTTTTTTCCACCAGGTCTGTGATTTTTTTTATTCCATCGTGTGAGGTGCTGGCGTATTTTTGTCTAAATTAGATTTAATCTGGGTTATTTAAAATGCATTACCTCTTAAGAAATATAAGAAACAAAACCACGACTTTTGGTATTATGAATTTAGCTAAAAGACGGATAAATTCTTCCGAAACGTAACGAAATTCCTCCAGAAAGTTAACAAAAGTTTCATGATAACGATAGAGTTGAAAATTTAACTAGTGATTTTGTTTGAGAGGGGGGGGGGGGGGGGGGGGGGAGTTCGAGGGTACACCCGATCTACTTGTTCAAGATATACCTGAAGCTCTTGCTGTGTTTTTTTATAGGCATTCAATAGTTGGGATTTTTTCAGTGCGATCTGGGATGTCTCTGAAATGTCTGTGGTAACACTGCATGAAGTGATTCCAATGTGATATAATATGTGTACACGGAACAAAACGTTCATGTACATACACCCACTCGTACATACTGGCTGAGATACACGCCTCTGAGTATTCTGACAAGCGCACACTTTGTCTTTGATGACAGTAAATCACATGAGCGTGACTGACCAATCAATGGCGAGTAGTAATTACAGTCGAAATGTATACTAATTGTCCTGTTTAGTCATGGCAACAGTTCATGTGACAATTATGGTAACCATGGTAGCGACCTACATACCGCAGACTATTGTGTGAGTGTATATGTCCATTAAGTGTATGTTCAGGGCCGTAGACGTGCCTTTGTTAAGGGATAAAGAATGGTTGGTAATATTTGAGGATATTTGATGACCGTTTCTTAGGCAACGAGCGAAAAGAGCAGGGAGAGGGGCTCCGTTCGTTAGAAATGTAGAGTTAGATGATGCTACAGTGTAACTCAAAATAGCAGCAATTTTTACATTCTATGCTCGTCGAAAGATGCGACTAAGAAGGTTAAGAGCGTGGAGATGGCTGTCCCATCAAATTAGGGTCAAAGTGACTCCTTAGCCAAGTTGAAGTCGGAAGTGTCAGGCCGAAAGGCGCACATATGGCAATAAATACGTAAAGCACAACTACGCATTCCGTTCTCGGAACTACATCCTGACAATGTGTAAGAGTTTTCTCTCGAAGATTACATCCTGACAATGTGTAAGAGTTTTCTCTCGAAGATTACATCCTGACAATATGTAAGAGTTTTCTCTCGAAGATTACATCCTGACAATGTGTAAGAGTTTTCTCTCGAAGATTACATCCTGACAATATGTAAGAGTTTTCTCTCGAAGATTACATCCTGACAATGTGTAAGAGTTTTCTCTCGAAGATTACATCCTGACAATATGTAAGAGTTTTCTCTCGAAGATTACATCCTGACAATGTGTAAGAGTTTTCTCTCGAAGATTACATCCTGACAATATGTAAGAGTTTTCTCTCGAAGATTACATCCTGACAATGTGTAAGAGTTTTCTCTCGAAGATTACATCCTGACAATATGTAAGAGTTTTCTCTCGAAGATTACATCCTGACAATGTGTAAGAGTTTTCTCTCGAAGATTACATCCTGACAATGTGTAAGAGAAAGAGTTTGAACATGAACGTAGACTAAGAAAATTAGAAAATATCGTGAATATTGAGAAAAATATAAAGTACATTGTGACTTCACACATGCTGGGAACTGTGTAGATCTACCATTGTGACTTCACACATGCTGGGAACTGTGTAGATCTACCATTGTGACTTCACACATGCTGGGAACTGTGTAGATCTACTTCACACATGCTGGGAACTGTGTAGATCTACTTCACACATGCTGGGAACTGTGTAGATCTACCATTGTGACTTCACACATGCTGGGAACTGTGTAGATCTACCATTGTGACTTCACACATGCTGGGAACTGTGTAGATCTACTTCTCTGGTCCTGCGTGTTTAGACAACAATAATGGTCATCCTCTGTAATTCGTCCACTATGAATAAGTGATGCATTCTATACGTCATGTATGAAGACCATCTGGAAGAGAATACAAGTAATGAGGATATTGATCTAAGATTGTTCAAATTAGGATCCGTGTACAGTGAAACCGGGATGCTGACATCGAGAAGACGATTTAGAAGAGTACGATAAACAATGTCCTGGAACAGTCAATGTTTGTTAGCTTCACTTTCTGCTGAAATAGATTGAACATTTATAGGTGTACATTGACGTTTCAGCAAATCACTAATACTTTCCTTGTTCATGCCTTGTGTACAGTGTAATGAGAGAAAGGACAGACTAGCTTCAAGGGAAGGTGGTCAGTTCCCTGATGACATACAGAAGCTAGTTTGCTATTATGCATTCAATTATTTCAAGATTTTCTATGGAAGATTCCATTTACTTATGGAGTTTATCGATACATATTGTATTTGAGTTTCTAGTCATATCCTTACAGAACAGAGAGATACAACAACACAAGTCTGATACTGTTGTCACCATAACATGTGTTGGGTAGCTATTATGTATTACATTAATTGAATATTGTCTACGGAAGATTCCATTTCTTCATGCAACATATATCTAAACATGCCCTATATGATTGAATTATATCTATAGAAATTAATGAAAGAGAGCCCTTTGGCCATCAACTTACGTGGGTACCGGGTACTACGACCTTACGTTTCTTACAACTACACCAACACAACATTGTAATCCTATAAATGTTACACCTGATGTCAAGCGTTGACAATACTTCTTATCGATTTTATTTATTGATTGTAACTCCTTTCTCTGGCGAAGACGAATGTGTCGGACCATTGACGCAGGTAAATCGTCGACACAATGCATTACTATTCTTTGGATTACACCCCACAGAAAATATAGTAGGACAAATGTCCTGCTACAAGAGCACATCTAACCTGTCACATCTAACATGTGAGACCTATGTTCGAACCAATCGCCATAAGTCTTCAGTACACGACGAATTAACATAATAAATCTGATCTGGGCATGAAATCTAACCATTCATATGCGAAGGCAGTGCGATACCGGGATGCTCTCGTTCCAATCAATTAAACGGTGGGGATTTTATCTAGAAGCGTAATCCCTAAGCTTAGGATACTCCCGTGCAATCAAGGCCGCCCCTAGCAATTGTGGGGCCCTATGCGAAACGGATTGCGCGGGTCCTAGTCTGGGTAGGGAAGAGGATAATAAAATAAATTATAATATGAATTTATTGGCCTATGAAGTGCTGGGCTCAATGCGGCCGCATAGGTTGCAATGGCCTAAGACCGGCCCTGCGTGCAATGTTCTCAATCTTTACTTACTTCTGCCAATCATACCATCTTTGGAACAGTTTTCTGCCATGGCATCTTTGAAGAAAACAGGAAAAAAAGTTTCTAGATCTTTATCATAACATTTTACTATATATATATATAGATTATACATTGTTAAACATAGTTCATAAGAAACACTTCTGTGATCCCTAAGATGGGTATGAGTTCCCTAAGATGGGTATGAGTTCCCTAAGATGGGTCTGTATCCGCAAAGATGGGTCTATACCTCCACACATGGGTCTCTGTCCGCAAAGATGGGTCTATACCTGCACATATGGGTCTGTGTCCGCAAAGATGGGTCTATACCTCCACACTTGGGTCTGTGTCCGTAAAGATGTGACTGTGCCTGCAAACATGTGTCTGTGTCCACAAAGATGGGTCTATACCTCCACACATGGGTCTGTGTCCGCAAAGGTGCGTCTGTGCCTGTAAACATGTGTCTGTGCCCGCAAAGATGGGTCTATACCTGCACATATGGGTCTGTGTCCGCAAAGATGGTTCTGTGCCTGCAAACATGTGTCTGTGTCCGCAAAGATGGGTCTATACCTCCACACATGGGTCTGTGTCCGTAAAGATGTGACTGTGCCTGCAAACATGTGTATGTGTCCGCAAAGATGGCTCTATCCCTGGAGACATTGAACTGTGCCCGCAAACAAAGACTATACCCGCAGATATGGGTCAGTGACCAAAAAGATGAGTCCATGTCTGCAATCATGAAGCTTTGTCCGCAAAGATGGAACTGTGACCGCGGTCTGTGCCCATAACTGATTGGATATCGATTAATTAACCTGATTAAGAATTTTGAATATATACATTGTTGGCGGGGACAGATTTAGACTGATAGGGCCCTTAGCTATTTGGGATCTGGGACCGTTTATAAGTCCAGATATTATATATTAGTGCCAGATTTGATTTTCCCCCCAAATATGTGGGGCCTAAGCATTAGATTGTTTAGCTTACAGGTAAATCCTGCACTGATTGTTAGATGAAATGTTTGAAAAATGAATAACATATTGGAATAAAAGAACGGGGGGTGGAATAAATGAATGCACAGTAAGACATTATATGATTACAAATCCGAATGCTTGTCTCATCTTTCACATTTCAGTCAAAACAATTCCGACATACTCCCAAACAGAATTTACATCCAGCGAAATCACATTACAAATTCCAGGCCAGGTCAGCGACTGCATCTATTAAATCTAGTATTGCTATTGGTTGTAACTTGCATAAGTCAACAAGGATTTACTTTCCCTGTTGAATTCTCACGTTTCATTTGTTGACTTGGACATCATGTTAAATAACTGTCTCGTACAATCAGTGTTGGACTGCGGCGGATAGATACAGCGTTCGTATTGAGCGGCTAAGGTATCAGGTTCAAATCTCGCTGCAGGTAATTATGCATTCGGACCATTAAGAAAAAATGGCAACCTACATTATGTATTTATATTGCCTAGAAAATCACTAAGTGAAAAAAAATGTTGGCTTGATCGCTATGTTGAATATGATATTCTACCAAGAACAGTCAGTAAAAAACGTGCGCTTCTTCTTCTTCTTTCCTTCCTTTTACGGGAGATACAATGTTCTTGCTTTTCTGGCAGCTTCAGATAATGTTATTTGGTGTTCGTGTAATATCTCTGTAATGTTGTCGATCCAGCGTACGCTAGGTCTACCCCTGGCTCTTCTTTCTGCTTCTCCTCTCTTCATATATGCTTTATAAACTAATGAATCACACGGCATTCTGCCTAGATGACCAAACCATTGTATCTGTTGGTTTTGTATGTTTTGTAGAATTGATATGACATCCACTCTTTCTCTTATGACATCGTTTCTAATTCTGTGTCTTCTGGTTACTCCTATGGTTTTCTCAGACATCTCATCTCTGTTGTAACCAGTTGTCTTTTATGTTTTGTTGTTAAGGTCCATGTTTGACATTTGTAGCACAGGGTTGGAATGAAGATACTTTGGATACGATGTTTTTTGTTGACATTGGTAGCATTTAACGTGCTAACGTTTTGTTTTTAATTTGTCACATGAATCTTCATTGTCTTTTTTTTCTTCTCTTTATACTCCTTTATGCAATGCAGCGTCAGGGGTGAAATAGTTCTCTGGAGACAGCTATTGTGTGTGCTTCATAAATGTTTGTTTTCGTGAACTCTTTTATTTCTGTAATCCATCTTTTGCATGACTTACCTTCGGTTTGTATCATCGTGTCTGTATAGCAATGATTTTTAAGGAGCACTGTTTCACGCTAGTCTGGAAGTATGTGAGAACCACGTCATCTGTTGTCTTCTCATGTAATTCAGGATTGGATGTCCGTTTCTTAGTCTTCTGATGTTTTTATATCTGATTATATCACTTGAATATGCTGTATTTTTTTCATCATCAAGTGGCGTGCAGACAGACTGACGTTGGAGATCGTGAATATCCCCGATTATCTACATATCTTTTATCATGATTGTTATTGCATCTTTGTCGTGTGATAATGTTAGAATATCTAATATTATCTCACACTGTCGTCCTCGAATTCTTTTAATTTCAATGTTTCATGATTGTGACTATGTTCACCAGACATTGTTTCATTTAAGTGTTTAATTAATTAAGTTTGTCTTTTTCTGATGTTACTCTTAATTCAACTTAGAAATTAAAACTTTACATCACGACATATACGAACTTGAAGAAAATAAAACTCGACTACATGTAAAAGCGACTTGTTTTCCATCTGCGTTCATTCTCAAATACCCGCATATTAGCAGGAATTAGTCCGGTGAATGAATCTATTTGTATCATGGTTTGCAGCTTAGATGTGACATCTGAACCTTTCGACAGGATACATTAGTCTTCACATCAACAATGAGAAATACTTCGCAAATAAATCTGATGAGGGATTTAATTCTTCTTCTTCTTCAGCGTTCATTCTCAAACTCCCACTGGATATCTCTTGTAGCAGGACCATGGTCCTACTAGATTTCCAGCATGATGTAGTCTAAAGAATGGAAATACGTTATGTCGCCGTTTTATTTGAGCCATTGCCCGACACATCCGTCTTCGGCAAGTAGGACTTAATAATGAAATAAAGGAACTATTTGCTGACTATCAAAGTCTAATATACGAAATTGTGGAACATTTACAAAAACCACATCAATGCATTGCTATTAGCATGTAAGCAGTACAGCATGAAAATGCACGTAAAGAAAAATCGAAGTTATGAAAATTAGCAAGACTGCTAAATCAATGGATATAACAATACATAACACTAAAGTGAAACAAGCGAAATAATTTATATATTTTTAATTTATCTAGGCAGAATTTTTACAGAAATGGAAGACTAGACAGAGAAATAGAAACAAGGAGTCAGAAAGCAAACCCAGTGACTTACCAGCTTCAACAATTATTTCTTCACCACAAGACCAAGATGGAAACCAAATGACAAATAACATCTATAATTTTCATACCAACACTCAGCTACAAATGTAAAACATGGTCGTTAACAGTCTCGCAACAAAGTACACATTATTACATGTGAAATGAAGTGTCTGTGCAAGGGTTACTAAACTGTATAATAAAAAAAAACAAAAAACACTGTCAATACTACATTTTACCTGTTCAGGCGTTGCAGTGAGGGGATTGAATAGCTGTGTGATAAAGGCCTCATGTTCTTGCTGTCGCCACGTCATGTACAGGGTGAATTTTTTAATTTACCCTCCGACAGAAAAAAACCCAGTCCTTACCGGGGATCAAACTCTAGACTTCACTCGTGTGAAACTAGCGTTCTAACCTCTCGGCCATGCGCCACACAAGTACTAAACTGTACTGTTCACACACAAAAATTTAAAAAAATTGGTAGCTTTTATGGATTTACTTTTATAAAAGATTTTCGCTGATTGAATATCATTCAACCTATCGACCTTGTCAACCTGATCATTAACTTCTCGTGTTTACCTGAATTGTACTCACGTTATGATTTGTGAGGTCAGGAAAGAGGTCAAGGTTAAAGAAACAGTAAGAATTGAATTCTTATAAACGATTGGCGGTCCTCGAATAAATTCAGTTGAAAATTTGACGTGCAAGTATGACTCATCTCACTACAGACCACCGATACATAATCAATGGGCGCTTAGAGACACCGCAATCACAAAGTGCAGTGGACAGACAATTTAATAAGGTTAGAAGCACTATTAGTTGCCTTGTGAGGCAATTCCAACAAACTTACTAAGTGGCTGATCGGCTGCGCTGTGGAAGACACAGAGTCACAAATCCGGCCGAAGTTTGTTTCATACTCCTGCGTCACCTCAGGAATCGACTTGCAGCATCTGTGCTTTTCGCAGTCTAATCTATGCCATCAGCTCGTCGAATTTCAAATAAACGGCCAAGAACCGGCTGCACGACGCTGGTCTTTGTGCTAGAAGACACAACATAGGTTCTGTTCTTTCCAACCGCCATAGCTATAACCGACTGCAGTGGGCGAACAAGCAACGTAAATGGATCGTTGAGAACAACTGGAGATATGTTTGGTTTAGTTAGAGAATGAAAGTTTCTCATGCGAATTTTGAAACATTAATTCCATAAAATGAAATTTTGGTACACGTTTGAAATAATGTTGCGTTTCTTTCTTTATGTTTTTAACAGTATAGATAAATAAGAAATTAGGAAAAAAAGATAGGTATAATATCATATTTAGAACAGATCGAAAGACAACAAGGAAAATGGTTCGGTCATCTTATGAGAATGAACCCATACAAAATACCAATTAGAGAATACAATTTAAAAATTAAATAGAAATCCAGAAATTCAGAGTTATACCAACACATTGGTGGATAGAAAATTTGAACGAACACAGACTCAACGATCTAAGGAGATAAACCTGTCCTTTGAAGGACAATGCTATGATTTAATTTGCTGACGACATACTTAAGTATACTGATCAGTTAGGTCAGCCATCATGATGGCCACGGTGTGTTTGAACATGGCGAGGGACCTCAAAGGTGAAGAATTTGTGGTTTATGTTTATGGGGGAAAACAATCAAATCGCAAATCCCCTACGTCGTCTATTACAATATATATTGCAGTTCTCGGTGTTGCTACTATGTGGGCCTTTTCATGCCGATGCAACACGATGGGCTATTTACCTGAAATCTAAAACACACCTGTGTATCCTTCGCCTGTGGGGCTCGTCCTAGCATAGTTAAACCATTCGCTTTGTGCTTACGAGGTCGTGGGTTCGAATCCGTGAAGACTTGCTTACAAAGTGTATCACAGATACCTGAGGATTAACGCTTGCAACTTGGGAGGTATATAACATGAGTGGAACTCTGTGTGACTCAGTGTTGAGAGGGTGGAGTACATTTGGAGTAACTCGATTGCAATGAAGTCAATCATCTACGCCTTCTCAACCCATTTCTTAACCAGCAACGTTTTTCACATTTCTGTGTTAGCGTTGTTTAGTTGAAGTTTCTCTACCCTACTCTCATAGATCGAGTGTTAGAATGTTATAATGAACCAATCCTTCTTTACGGAACAAGACATGGACAGTAAACAAAAGTTACCAAGATAAAGAAGAGGCAAATGAGATGTGATTTTTAAGAAGAATGATGAACATTACAGGGACAGCCAAGAAAGCTAATGTAGAAATTCTCAAGGCTGCAGTAAAATGACAAATTAAAGCAACAATTAGAAACAGGTAATATTTGTAGGGCATGTTATGAGAAAAGTAACACTTAAACATTTAGTAACCACCGGACAAATAATAGGGAGAAGAGACAGAGGAAGACAAAGAGAACAATTTCTGGTTGGGTTGTCACTGTGACCGACAAATAAGTCACCAACTGAGCTTATTAACAACACATGAGACATACAGAGTTGTGAAAAAGCATTATCGCCTACGTCACTCGGCATGCAGTTGATTGATTGAATCTCATGTCTGATTGTGCGTTGTTTAGTTCAAGTGTCCCTGTCTTACTATTATGTCTATGCGTTATTTAGTTCAAGTTTCCCGCTCTCAATATAATGTGTGTGTATCGTTTAGGCAAAATTCCCTATTTTACTTTCGTATCTGTGCGTTGTTTAGTTTAAGTTACCCTCTTGTACTATCATGTATGTATGTGTGTTGTTTAGCTCAAGTTTCCCTTTCTCACTATCGTGTCTGTCTGTGCGTTGTTTAGTTAAAGTTTCCCTCTCTTACTCTCATGTCTGTGTTTTGTTTAGTTAAAGTTTTCCTCTCCTATCTCATGTCTGTGCTAGGTTTAGTTAAAGTTTCCCTCTCCTATCTCATGTCTGTGCTATGTTTAGTTAAAGTTTCCCTCTCCTATCTCATGTCTGTGTTTTGTTTAGCTAAAGTTTCCCTCTCCTACTCTCATGTCTGTGCTATGTTTAGTTAAAGTTTCCCTCTCATACTCTCATGTCTATGTGTGAGTTATTTAGTTCACGTTGTCCTCTCTTACTCTCAAAGGAATAATATAAAATAAAAGTGTTAAGAAGTTATTACTAAAAAAAATAATAATGCATCAAATGGGATTTGAACCAGATCCGCTCTGACGGTACCAGGGCCGTAGATATAATTACCTTGAAGAGGTGGTTTCACATATAAAAAGATTTTTCGGCTATTTTCATGTAGGTCTTTCATTATTTGACGCGCAATTTTAAGACCTATTTGTTGGCAAACAACATAACACTAAAAGTTATGTTCAGTTTTGTTAAGGGTGGTGCGGGGGTTGAACAGCCCTCCCATCCTTCCCTTACATATGGAGCTGGACTGCACCTATTTCCCGTGCAAAGCTTTACTCTCTCAAAACTTTAGAAGTATCACAAATATTATTAAATCTACCTGTTCGAGAAAACTTTATCTTAAGATAAAAAAATTCTTTCTTTCAGCAGCTTATCATTACCAGCTTGGAGGAAATTTCAAACTTTTGTCGGTGAGGATTTCGATCGTAAATACTATGACGGTGGCAGAAAGCGTGTAGAATGTGTATGTGATGTATGCATTCTGTGGTAATCCTAGCTGGAATCGACGTTTCCAGGACAATCTAGCGAAAATGCCATTGAGCTGAAATATTTCTCGGAACAGCGTGAAGTCAACGAACATTTTTTGAAAGATTCCGGAAGCTGATGTTTGAGTGTCTTCCAGTCTGTATGTCCGAGAGTATGGAGGAGAGTGGTTGTTTCCTGTTTGTCGGTTAGACGCGGTTATTTTCTGTTTGTAAGTTGTTTTTCTGACGATCTTTTTTTCCCTTTCTGCTGGCCAGCTAACTGTTTTTTTTTTGGTTCTCTGTTTCATTGCTGGAATTCTGTTGGTTATCTGACTATTTTATGATGGTCATCTGGCCTTTTTCTGTTTGGTTGTTCTCTATTTGTTTTCATATTGTTCAACTGGTTAATTTTCTGTTAGTAAACATGTTTTAGTTTTGTTATTGTCTCTGTGTTGTCGACTATCAGCTGTTTATGGCAGGCAGGGTAACGTTAAATACAGGATAGAAGGAGAATACGAATATAATGCACATAAGGTTTGAAATTAAAAGAAAAGACGCATGGGGGTGGAGGAGACTAGAGAACTGGTTGAATAGGGAACATTTGTCAGGGACGGTTTGATGAGAACGATCTGACATGATCCATCGCGAGAATGATTGGTGGTAGAGATGATGATACTAACCATGTGATGGAAGCGATGACAACGATGATAATGATGGCAATGATAATAAAGATGATGACTGTGATGATGACAATAATGTCAATGACTATTACTATGGCTATAATAATGGCGATGTTAGTGATGCAATGACGATGACAGTAATGATAATTATGATTATAGTGATGATGATACTAATGATGCATTGATAATGATGTTTACAATGATAGTAGTGATGATGACTCTTATGATGATTTTGATGATGATGGCGGCAGTGATGACGATTGTGATAATGGTATAGATAATAGTAGCGATGATTATTATGGTGCAGAAGAAGAGGAAAGAAAGAAGTAATTCTGATAATGATAGTAGTGATGATACATACGACGATGACAGCAGCGATGATGATGATGATGCTAGTGTTGATGATAAAGAAGAAATGTGCTCTGTTCCAGAATGCAATATATTTCCTCAAATTCCATTCACTTACTTAAAATCTTACCCTTGTCTGAAAAATCATTATTTCTCAGCTTGACATGAATTATTTCAATAATTCAGGAGCTGAATTCCTCAAAGGTAATTCATTTTCATCTCATCAACCTTTCAATTCTGGAAGACGTTCTAACTAGATTGTTGGCTGTGCTTGTTCAACGTTTAAATGATTCGTTTAATGATCCTCACGACGGTTAGCATTGCAACATGATTTGTTTAGTTTATAACAAGAGTTGTACAGATATTAGTGGAAGAATTATTGTACAGATATTAGTGGAAGAATTATTGTACAGATATTAGTGGAAGAATTATTGTACAGATATTAGTGGAAGAATTATTGTACACATATTAGTGGAAGAATTATTGTACAGATATTAGTGGAAGAATTATTGTACAGATATTAGTGGAAGAATTATTGTACAGATATTAGTGGAAGAATTATTGTACACATATTAGTGGAAGAATTATTGTACAGATATTAGTGGAAGAATTATTGTACAGATATTAGTGGAAGAATTATTGTACAGATATTAGTGGAAGAATTATTGTACAGATATTAGTGGAAGAATTATTGTACAGATATTAGTGGAAGAATTATTGTACAGATATTAGTGGAAGAATTATTGTACAGATATTAGTGGAAGAATTATTGTACATATATTAGTGGAAGAATTATTGTACAGATATTAGTGGAAGAATTATTGTACAGATATTAGTGGAAGAATTATTGTACAGATATTAGTGGAAGAATTATTGTACACATATTAGTGGAAGAATTATTGTACAGATATTAGTGGAAGAATTATTGTACAGATATTAGTGGAAGAATTATTGTACAGATATTAGTGGAAGAATTATTGTACAGATATTAGTGGAAGAATTATTGTACAGATATTAGTGGAAGAATTATTGTACAGATATTAGTGGAAGAATTATTGTACAGATATTAGTGGAAGAATTATTGTACAGATATTAGTGGAAGAATTATTGTACAGATATTAGTGGAAGAATTATTGTACAGATATTAGGGGAAGAATTATTGTACAGATATTAGTGGAAGAATTATTGTACATATAATATTCGAAGAATTATTGTACATATATAGTTGGAAGAATTATTGGACAGATATTATTGGAAGAATTATTGGACAGATATTATTGGATAGATATTATTGGAAGAATTTTTGTTCATGTATTATTGGAAGAACTATTGTACATATAATATTAGAAGAACTAGTGTACATATATTATTGGAAGAACTAGTGTACAGATAATATTAGAAGAACTAGTGCACATATATTATTGGAAGAACTAGTGTACAGATAATATTAGAAGAACTAGTGCACATATATTATTGGAAGAACTAGTGTACAGATACTACTGACAAAACTCTAACATGAAATATTACAATTTGGTAAAGATATAAATGGAAAAAATTTACAAATCGAAACTGAAAAAAAATGTACATGTAACTTTAAATGTTCAAAAAACAATGTATGAATGGTGTAACACCAATCCGTGACATCAGGCCAAGGGATCTCAACGTTTTTGCAGTGAGTACTTAGAGTTCAACAAAAGAACAGGCAAATATTGAACCAAGATAAAGATGTAACGTGAGAGATATATGAGCTATTATATAACATATAAACAATGTATCACATTCCTACTTCCTGCCATTCAGTGATACATAACCACCATTACGTTTATCCCAGCATACACCTCACTTCCTGTCAGCTATAGTATACCCCTACTTCCGGTAGTCTAGTTACATCACCTCCGATATGACTTATGTTAACAGGTTCATTCTTGTCTTTATATATAAAAAAAAATAATTAAAAATTCCGTTTTCTGTAGCAGAGTGGTTAGTGGATATGTCACATAATCTCAACAAGCGTGAACTAGCTTGAGCCTCTCGTGCTTCATATGCCGTGACGTTTACAGTTGCATTAGTTTGTCTATCTATTACTTTTTCTCTGTTTTTACTGGTTAGGTGTCGTAGACTCGAATGACAATATGTTTTCAGAATATGGCACGTCTCGTTCCTTGATATGTAGTAATATTGTGATTTCTCCGAATTTTGATAACTTCTCTAATTCCCCATGTTCTTGGTTGTCCTCTGCATCTTTCTGTTTCCATTTTCATGTTGTATCCTCTTACCAATAAGGGCACATGTTCATTAAGTGGTGGAACAATTTCCGTCTGTGTTTTTCAATACATATGCCAAAAGATGTTGTCCCAACTGGTCTTGTCATCTCTTCATTCCTCACATGATCTCATCTTGTTCTGTTTACATCTCTTACATGTCTTAGACATCTCATTTCATACGTAGTAAGCTTTCGCTTTTGTTCTTTTATTAGTGTCCATGTCTAACATCTATAAAACAATGTTGGTATGGATATTGAATATTATATCGTATCTAAAAATTCGACAATAATTTAAAAGCAAATTTTAAAGTGTCAAGATGTGCTTAAATTACCATGATGTGCTTAAATTACCATGATGTGCTTACATTACCAAGATGTGCTTACATTACCAAGATGTGCTTACATTACCAAGATGTGCTTACATTACCAAGATGTGCTTACATTACCAAGATGTGCTTACATTATCAAGATGTGCTTATATTACCAAGATGTGCTTACATTACCAAGATGTGCTTACATTACCAAGATGTGCTTATATTACCAAGATGTGCTTACATTACCAAGATGTGATTACATTACATACAATGTTGTTATATTATTTAGTAAAGTATTCTCTATTGATAATATGTGGTATTTTACTATTTCAGAGGAAGGGACATCTACGGAGCAGAGGGTCTCAACTTAGGGTAAGTTTTCTAAACGACTGTCTTCATGTGTTATGTCATGTAATGTTTTGCTGCAATATAGATATTTCTATGATGCCAGTTTAAAGCTTATGTTCCAGTGAGCTGAGTCAGTCAAATCAAATGTTACCGGTATCATACTCGATGTATCCAAGAGCAATAAGAGAGTATCTCCAGATTGTTCGGTCAACTGTCACCCCTTCAGTTGATAAAACTATTTTGACAGCAAGAGTTGAGAGTAGAAGGAGAAATCACTGTCAAAGAAAACCTTGGATTAAAGACATCAATGAATCTGGGTATCTCCCTAATGTAGTACTTCAGCCGTTCTCTTTGTTTTCATAACTCTACTCCAATGTACTCTTTACGGTGTGGATTTCTGTGGATTATCGCGTAAAGCGGCGGATACTTGTATTAGAAATGTCGCTTCGTTGAGAGGGATGTGAAACGCACTGGGTAACCAGAGTACAATAACGTCAATTCTCTAAGTCTTTATAATCTTTTTAACATCTGAAAATGGTCCCTGTATGAACTATTCTACCATCAACCGAATAAATGAAGACATTCTATCTTTGAGAAATATGATCACTAGATACTAATCACTAGAATGCTGTTTCCAATGTGACACATGCAATTTATACTTGAGGGTGGAGGGAAGCGGGGTGGGGGGAAGCGGGGTGGGTGAGGGCTAAATGCATTTCTATGTTGTTGAAGAATTATCAAAATATATGTGTTAGAGAAGATCTAACATTATGGTTTGGGCCCTAGTAACACAGACACAATAATTATAGAGAACAGGTTCACAGATGGTACATACATAGATTGAAACGTCACCAGTTTCCGTCTATTTTCAGTTTATTATAACTGTTTTTATCCTCTTTCAATTAGTAGTACTAGTTATATGTAACACATAATTTACTTAATCACTAGAATTAGAATTGTTGTTGACTGCTTTGCGTTCTTTCCAATTTACTCTCTTTACATGTTGATTATTATATATCATATATGTCATCTAGCTTTCACTAGATGAAATACCATGGACTACTAGAAAAACTAATGTAGAGGTGTTGAAAGAGTCGAATGCGAAACGGACTTTAATCAATAATATAAGAAAATGACAATCTTCTTTTTTTGGTCACTTCATGAGACAGGCAGGTTTGGAGAACATAGTCACAACAGGCAAAATTGAAGACAACAGAGAGGGTGGCAATGTGAGAAAATATTAGAAAGTTTGACAACCTGGCACGGCAGGGAAACAACAACGATCTTGATACATAATACTGTGGACAGAGAGCTGTGGAGAGCCATGACCGCCTACGCCACCCGGCATGGCACCTGATGATGATGAGCTCTCATTACTATGATCTACTTCCTTGCATTAGCCCTGAATTCTTGGTTCCAGTTTATTTATTATATTGTTTATTCGATATTTCTGTTCTTGTTGTGCATATGTTTCTTGATGAAGGCCCCAATTGCAGAAACGTAGAAGTTATCCGTTTCTTCGTCTTCTTTACTTTTTTATAATAACACAAAAATAAAATAAAATTGAAACAATACAAAATTCAAAAGATGTTTTTGTCTCATCAAACTATTGCAAATTAAAAGGATGTATTCTGAAGAACGGAATGCCTTGCGTTATGGTTTACAGCTTAGCTGTAATATCTGAGTATTTATGCCTAAGAAATCCGTTTTAAAAATGGCTTCGGGATCACTTTGACTATGCAATGGATCAGCAAACTCAACCTCAAAAACCTACTTAGCCGCCTCTTATGAATGTTACATGGAAAATAAACAGTGCTACTTATCTTCACACGTCGTTCGGGTCTCGCCCACTTACAGGCATATCCTTATTTATATTGTTAATATTAAATTGTTGTTAGTATTTTCATCAGACGTCTTCGCTCATAACATATTACTAATTATCTTTAAACACAGTACTGTCCTGCTAGATTGATGTGGGCTCTATATTTGTGTCAGATAACCTTCTGTCTTCTTGATAACCTTCTGTCTTCTTGGTTACTAGACACTCTTACGAGCCTGACTGGTTATGAGTCTTATTATTACTAGTTTTATTATTATTAATGGTAAATCCTGAATAAAATAAAAAGTTTACTGTTAATACCGAACTATCGAATATAAAATATAACTATATAACTATAATAAATATAACTATATAAAATATCGAATAAAATATAGCAATAAAACAAAGAGCAAGGACAATCCTACAGGAATCAGGATCCTTCTCAAGAAACAATTAACGGTCAAGAAAACGTTCTTGAAAACGGTCCCGATTGGACCGATACGTGGATAATCGTCCTTGTTCTTTGTTTTATTGTTATTTATGTATGTTTGTTATTTATGTATGTTTGTTATTTATGTATGTTTGTTATTTATGTATGTTTGTTATTTATGTATGTTTGTTATTTATGTATGTTTGTTATTTATGTATGTTTGTTATTTATGTATGTTTTACATTTGATAGATATTCACAGTAACCGTTTTACTTTATTCAGGATTTGTCATTTGTTTGGTTTGTAGTAAAACTGTGCACCGTATGGTAAGTAAAGGTAAAGGTAGGTCCCATGGCATCTGCCGTCGGGGATGAAGATAACTCTTCATGTACTAAGCCGCAGCAACTATCAGGTGGGGTGGCCAGCTCCCTTCCTTGCTGTTTTTTACCTTCCCTAACTCGTGCGTCAGGTACTCATTTACAGCTGAGTCGACTGGAGGAGTGGTCGTGTCAAGTGAGAAATCACAACCCGGATTTTGTTTTTAATGTCCGGACGTGGTTTCGAACCTGGCACGCTGTAACCAGATGATAGCAAACAAGCTCACTATCCACTAGGCTACCGCGCTCCTCTGGTAAGTAGATACTGGGAATATTTTTAAACGTTTATATAACAGTTTTAACTTGAACAGTAAACAAGATCGACGTTTTGATAAAACGGTCTATATAAAGATAGGGACCAACAAGTACAGAATGTAACCACAAAATCACAGAAGACTACATGCAACGTTGATGTTACACAGTTGTTGCATAATGGTACACATAATGTTATACATATACTCATATCTGTATATTGTATAACATGAGTTGTGAAATGTGATATTTCGTAATAATCTTGCAGTAGAAAAACAAAACTGTAATGACGTATAGGAATGTTTTAATGTCACATGACTGGGTACATCGTTGCCACTCTCACGGAAAACTGCAAACATGTTGCAATAGCACGTTTTCTGCGGTGCTAAACTTACTTCCATGCCATGTTTCATGTTACTACAGTAACAATCATACTTCTAGTTCATGTGTTGTGTTACTGCAGTATTGATCATTCTTCTAGGCCATGATTTGTGTTACTGCAGTATCTATCATTCCTCTAGTTCATGTGTTGTGTTACTGCAGTATCTATCATTCCTCTAGTTCATGTGTTGTGTTACTGCAGTATCTATCATTCCTCTAGTTCATGTGCTGTGTTCCTGCAGTATCTATCATTCCTCTAGTTCATGTGCTGTGTTACTGCAGTATCTATCACTCCTCTAGTTCATGTGTTGTGTTCCTGCAGTATCTATCATTCCTCTAGTTCATGTGCTGTGTTACTACAGTAACAATCATACTTCTAGATCAAGTGTTGTGTTACTGCAGTATTGATCATTCTTCTAGGCCATGATTTGTGTTACTGCAGTATCTATCATTCCTCTAGTTCATGTATTGTGTTCCTGCAGTATCTATCATTCCTCTAGTTCATGTGCTGTGTTACTGCAGTATCTCTATCATTCCTCTAGTTCATGTGCTGTGTTACTGCAGTATCTCTATCATTCCTCTAGTTCATGTGCTGTGTTACTGCAGTATCTCTATCATTCCTCTAGTTCATGTGCTGTGTTACTGCAGTATCTCTATCATTCCTCTAGTTCATGTGCTGTGTTCCTGCAGTATCTATCATTCCTCTAGTTCATGTGCTGTGTTCCTGCAGTATCTATCATTCATCTAGTTCATGTGCTGTGTTACTGCAGTATCTCTATCATTCCTCTAGTTCATGTGCTGTGTTACTGCAGTATCTATCATTCATCTAGTTCATGTGCTGTGTTACTGCAGTATCTCTATCATTCCTCTAGTTCATGTGTTGTGTTACTGCAGTATCTCTATCATTCCTCTAGTTCATGTGCTGTGTTACTGCAGTATCTCTATCATTCCTCTAGTTCATGTGTTGTGTTACTGCAGTATCTATCATTCATCTAGTTCATGTGTTGTGTTACTGCAGTATCTATCATTCATCTAGTTCATGTGTTGTGTTACTGCAGTATCTCTATCATTCCTCTAGTTCATGTGTTGTGTTACTGCAGTATCTCTATCATTCCTCTAGTTCATGTGTTGTGTTACTGCAGTATCTATCATTCATCTAGTTCATATGCTGTGTTACTGCAGTATCTCTATCATTCCTCTAGTTCATGTGTTGTGTTACTGCAGTATCTATCATTCCTCTAGTTCATGTGTTGTGTTACTGCAGTATCTATCATTCATCTAGTTCATGTGTTGTGTTACTGCAGTATCTCTATCATTCCTCTAGTTCATGTGCTGTGTTACTGCAGTATCTATCATTCATCTAGTTCATGTGCTGTGTTACTGCAGTATCTCTATCATTCCTCTAGTTCATGTGTTGTGTTACTGCAGTATCTCTATCATTCCTCTAGTTCATGTGTTGTGTTACTGCAGTATCTCTATCATTCCTCTAGTTCATGTGCTGTGTTACTGCAGTATCTATCATTCATCTAGTTCATGTGCTGTGTTACTGCAGTATCTCTATCATTCCTCTAGTTCATGTGCTGTGTTACTGCAGTATCTCTATCATTCCTCTAGTTCATGTGTTGTGTTACTGCAGTATCTCTATCATTCCTCTAGTTCATGTGTTGTGTTACTGCAGTATCTCTATCATTCCTCTGGTTCATGTGCTGTGTTACTGCAGTATCTCTATCATTCCTCTAGTTCATGTGATGTGTTACTGCAGTATCTCTATCATTCCTCTAGTTCATGTGTTGTGTTACTGCAGTATCTATCATTCCTCTAGTTCATGTGTTGTGTTCCTGCAGTATCTCTATCATTCCTCTAGTTCATGTGCTGTGTTACTGCAGTATCTATCATTCCTCTAGTTCATGTGTTGTGTTACTGCAGTAACAATCACACTTCTAGTTCTTGTATTGTGCTGCTGTATTATTTAGCATACCAATATGCCACATTATTTACACAGTTGTTCTGGTACCAATCTCTGAAATCTAAATAGACATGAGCAATGTTGATCGTTAATTGAAAGTATTTCAACTGAAAGTTCAACTTTCAACTAGAAATCTAGCAAACAAACCTGCAATATATTATACATAATGTTCAAAACAGCAGAGACGCAACATTATTGCAATGCTAATGGACAGCATATTTTAAAAGTGTACTAACATTTTATTTTACGGAATTAATGTTTCAACATTGGCATGAAAAACCTTTGAGATTTTAACAGTGATATGATTTTCATTACATTTGATTTGTACTTTTATTCTTTGTGAATGAGACCTCTTATTCAGTATGGTGTATGACCTTGTTTTGCCTCTATCAGAGAACGATATCTCCGTGACATGGATCCCATTAATCGTTGGATCTGTTGTGGAATGACTGCCCACTCTTTCTGCAGTGCAAGAGACATCTGTCGGAGATTGGGTGGATTCAGGTCTCGCTGGCGGAGTCGTCTGTCGAGTTCATCCAACAAGTGTTATATGGGGGTCATGTCTGATGACATGGCTGGCCACGGGATGGTATAGACGTTGTTGTCAGCACAAAACCGGGTGGTGAGTTGTGCCACATGCGATCAAGAGTTATCCTGCTTAAAAATAGACCCTTGTGCAGCCAAAATTGGAAGGACGCGAGGAAGAATAATTTCGGAGACGTATGTTCGGGACTCAGACGTCCTGCAATTTGTACCAGGCCACTTCTTCCAATGAAGATGATCCCACCTCCCGCATATGTACACCCCCATTACCATGTAGAGGCGCCTCATCAATGCTGTTCTGGGTGTAGTGCTTACGGACTCTACGGTAAACTCTTCTCTGTCTATCGTGAAGCTGGAGTACAAAAAATGATTCATCAATAAACAAAATCAATCTATAGTCATTCATTGACGACGCTGGTTGGCCTGCTGCAGTCGTTTTTGCGATATCTGTTCGTAAGTACAGCATCTGTGTATGGTCTTCTTGCACAGTGCTCAGCTCCTGTAGCAGGTTCTTCACCGTTTGCTCTGAAAATCGAAGAGCTGCTGGCATTGAGTGGCACAAGCTGCTGGCATTGAGTGGCACAAGCTGCTGGCACTGAGTGAACGAGCTGCTGGCATTGAGTGGCACGAGCTGCTGGCATTGAGTGGCACAAGCTGCTGGCACTGAGTGAACGAGCTGCTGGCATTGAGTGGCACAAGCTGCTGGCATTGAGTGGACGAGATGCTGGCATTGAGTGAACGAGCTGCTGGCATTGAGTGGCACAAGCTGCTGGCACTGAGTGGACGAAATGCTGGCATTGAGTGGCACGAGCTGCTGGCATTGAGTGGCACAAGCTGCTGGCACTGAGTGGACGAAATGCTGGCATTGAGTGGCACAAGCTGCTGGCATTGAGTGGCACAAGCTGCTGGCACTGAGTGGACGAAATGCTGGCATTGAGTGGCACAAGCTGCTGGCATTGAGTGGCACAAGCTGCTGGCACTGAGTGGACGAAATGCTGGCATTGAGTGGCACAAGCTGCTGGCATTGAGTGGCACAAGCTGCTGGCATTGAGTGGCACGAGCTGCTGGCATTGAGTGGCACAAGCTGCTGGCACTGAGTGAACGAGCTGCTGGCATTGAGTGGCACAAGCTGCTGGCATTGAGTGGACGAGATGCTGGCATTGAGTGAACGAGCTGCTGGCATTGAGTGGCACAAGCTGCTGGCATTGAGTGGACGAAATGCTGGCATTGAGTGGCACGAGCTGCTGGCATTGAGTGGCACAAGCTGCTGGCACTGAGTGAACGAGATGCTGGCATTGAGTGGACGAAATGCTGGCATTGATTGGCACGAGCTGCTGGCATTGAGTGGCACAAGCTGCTGGCACTGAGTGAACGAGCTGCTGGCATTGAGTGGCACAAGCTGCTGGCATTGATTGGACGAGCTGCTGACACTGAGTGAACGAGCTGCTGGCATTGAGTGGCACAAGCTGCTGGCATTGAGTGGCACGAGCTGCTGACATTGAGTGGCACGAGCTGCTGACATTGAGTGGCACGAGCTGCTGGCATTGAGTGAATGAGCTGCTGGCATTTAGTGGACTGTGTAGGACGCAGATGCAAATCGATTTTTGCGGTGACGCAGTCGTATAAAGCGCTCTCCGAGGCAGAATCTGTGATTGGGTCTTCCACTTTATTGACAGTCCACCACTGAACCAGTTTGTGGAAATCGCCATCAAAGGCGACTATTGGTGCTTCTAACCATTAAATTGTCTTGGGACTGACTACCTTTGTGATTGTTCAGTCTTTTATACGCCAGGGATGATGTATTGTTGTTCTGTACTGATATCCACCATAGTTGCATATTGAATTTTCAACTGAATTTATTCTATGACGGTCAATCTTTCATAGGCATTCAATAATATGGTCTGAGAGTTTTGTGTTCAATAAGTTTCACGGGATTCTCATGAACATGTCACAAGTTATTACCAAACATGTTGTTTTGACCTTGATCTCTTTCATGACCTCACGGATCGTGAGGTGAGCACAATTCGGGTAACCACGAGAAGTTAATGACCAGACGGACACAGCCGATAGGTTGAATGATGTCAAATTTTGACAAATGTTGAATTTCTTTTTTTGTAAACAGTATATCTATAATAATATGTATGTTCATTTCACCTGTGTGTTGCCGGAGCATGAAAAGGGTGCACAGAATTGTAACACTGTTACCCGTCATGTACGTGTATTAGGTGACTAAGGTGGTTGTGTGGTGAATTTGTCCTTATCCCATAAGTGGTTAGTCGTATGTATCATCTCTGTCAACTTGCAAATAGCGACACACCGTAGTCCGTACTCCTGACTTGATTCTCCTGATTTTTGATAAGAAACTAGCTTCACAACACGTGGGGTATTCCCAAGTAAATTTAAGTAAGAAGCCAGAGGACAATTTTAAAAATTCTTGAGACTAACGGGAATTGAACCAGTCCGATCTACGGCACCAAATCGCATAGCAACAGTTGCACACGCGTTTTCCCGTACTTGACTAACCGCATCTCCAAAAAAAGATGCGATTTCATCAAGCCATTCAAATCGTGCACACAAAGTCACCCTAACGGACCAATCGAGACAAGGACTATTACAACAACAACAAACATCCCGTACAAGTATTGAAATATCCTCAGTAACAACAAACACATAACATAATATCCGTATTAGTTATACAAGGGCCGATAGGTCTTAAAACCTGGTGCCGTAGAACGGACTGGTTCAATTCCCGTTAGTCTCAGGGGTATTCCCATAAAATCTCTGCTCTCTGTTCCATCAGCCATGCCATTGTATGTGTCTCGGTCAGGTGTTGATTGCGTAATCTTCGGGGCCTTCCAAAAAAATCATTTTTCCTTCCCTCCCCCCTAGATATTACCATTTCTGATATTCTCTGTATTTGAACGTTCTCAGCCTCACTGACATCGTCTTCATCTTGAAATGAATTTATTACTGCCGTGATAAAGTCTGCTTTATCTCTTCTCACCATTGTTCCGTCTATCGCCGTTTTCCTGACAATAAGTCGGCTCTCTGGTTTACTCTGACCCCAGCATGACCAAGGGCAGTATATCCATGCAATGCTCTGAACAATTCAGCTGTTCAATAAGCCCCACCATTATTGTCTCAGCATATAATTTTCTACATTGCGCAGCAAGCTGTGAGAGTATGTGAGTATAACAGAGTGTGCTCATGTATTAGTTATCAACCCACTAAGTGATGCTGTAGCTCCCTCTATCTCCATCCTCATGCTCGATGTGACAGTGAAATCTGCTGAATATTTCTCAACCAACTTCACGCCGCTTCTGTAGGCAAAACCCCCATCGATTTTATTTGTGTTTCTGTTAATTGAGCCATCGGTGTATATAATTATGTCTTTTGGTCGTGAGTGTAGCTGTGCAAGTTCATGCACTGTAGCCTGGGCCTGGATACCTGTCCATTTCGACACCCTTTATCTGGGTGTATTATTACTCTAGTCAGTTATTTCTTCTCAGTGTCTACCTCCACCCATTCACTGCCCTTTCATATTTCTTCCAACTCACATACTCTTCGCAGTGTGTCTTCAGCCTCTGCCATCCATGATCTGCCACGCTTGATTAGTTTTCCCTTTGACTCATCTAGATGGTCGTGTAGTGGGTGGTGGTTGTATTCTGTCACTTTAAGGTACGATCTAACTTGTGCTACCTGATGCCGCACTCTAATACTGGCAAGATCTACTAGAAATCTTATAGCAGTGATGGGTGTATTCTTAGTACGCCCCAGTACCGCTCTCATTGCCTCAGTTTAGACTATTTCCAATCTATCCAATTTTGTCTGTGACAGTGTTAGTAGGCGAGAGGCCATAATCTATGACAGATAGCACCATCACTTGTAGAAACAGAAATGGTGCCCATTGCTGCATGTCGAAGGTCGCCATAACCTTAATAACACCGATCGCTCTTTTAGCCTTCGGAATCATGTTTGTGACGTGTTTGTTGAATGAGAGACTTCTATCAAAGATTATCCCAAGATATTTAAGGTCACGTTCTCTTTCAATGAATGATCACATGCAATTAACATCTGGAAGTGTGTCACTGACCAGATCGAAATTATGTGCCGTCTCCGCAATGAAGGTTGGATGTAACAGACTTTGAACATCCCCTTTCTCTTGTTTTGCTGGTACTTTCTGCTAGACTGTAACCTGTCCATCTTGTGATGTTACTCTCCCACTTGTATCTCTGCATACCTCTTGTTCGCTTCCCTCTAACTTTACCCTCAAGCAATGTCTTCAATAAGATACTGACCAGACACTCCTGACTATATCCTGATAATCTACGGCACAACGCGTTCTGTACTCCAGACTATATCCTACTAATCTACATATGTTTGAAAACAAACGCAGAAGAAAGAATAGTTCCCTATAGTATCATAGAGATGTTAGAATGGAGACAGCACAATAAGACACAGTGCATATAATTCTGAGGCTCCAATTGCAGAAATTCAATAAGCAGAATTTTACTCCATGTAACCTATCTTCTATCCGAAACTTCCCACATTGGCGCTGCATAAAAATGAAGCTATCATCCATGGCCATTTAACTGGAAGCTTCGATTGGGCGATCATGATTCTCTACTATATTGATGTTATACCCTTATTGACTTTCTGCGGCTCCATTATGTTAAAATGTGTAATATTTTCTGATCCATCGACTCCTTCATTCCATCTAGCCCATGTCGACTATGTTATTTCTGATACACCGACTCCTTCATTCCATCTAACCCATGTTCTACCATGGTCGACTATGTTCTTTGTGTGTCATGTGACGTATTCCTTCCAGAACGTTGTCTTCCCAATGAACTCTCTGAACCTCTCTCTGTCTTGGGCGATGTGGCATTTTCTAGCGATGTATTCATGTTATCTTTAATGTCGTCAGTCCATCGTCTTCTTGGTCTGCCCCTTCTCCTCTTCCCAGGTACTCTTCCCTCCAATATTTGTCTTTCTAACAGTTATGTCTCTTTATATGACCAAACAGGCGTAGTTTTCTTTTTGTTACTGTGTTTAGTAACCAACACTCTGGAATATTCAGTGTGTTTATAATATCTGAGTTTCTGATTTTATCCTTCCATGTTCTTTACATACTCAAAATGGCCGCTATATTCGTTTTCACCTCCTTCAGCGTTTATTCTCAAACTCCCGCTGGATCTCTCTTACAGCATGGAAATGGTCCTACTAAATTTCCAGCAGGATGTAATGCAGAGAATGAAAATGCGTTGTGTCACCATTTTATTTGCGCTAATAAAAAGACACATCCGTTTTCGCAACTGGCCACATTATAAGAAATACCTTTCTGTAATATTGCTAAGTAACTAATTTTGTATCAACTAATGAGGTATCGAGACTTCGAACACAGTACTAACCTGCTGCTATTTCCACGTGTAACATCATCACGCCGTTACGACTTACAGTGATACGTCTGGAATAAGATGCAACGTGATCTTATTTTGCATTCCTGTAAAAGAATACTCGAAAAATGTTGAGTGAATTCAAGTGACAAGTCTGAGACCGGACGAAAGGGAGAATGGTCATCTTTTTTACATTTTCTCTGTTTGAAATTCGATGCAGTAATCAATGGCTCATCTCCTGGCTTGTATTTTTAAGAATCATGTACATGTTTTTTGTGTCATTGGAATCCACAAAGCCGGAAGGGAAATGCCACCTGGGAGTGTTTCTTAACTGGTTCCTGATGAAGGCGAGATGGACGAAGGTAAAAAAAAAATGGTGATTTTATATATAGGAAAGATTGGTGATTCCGATAATGGACTATTGATAATATAACATTTAATCTAGGCTCTCTTGTGCATGCTAGGCGAACTTAGTTTAGTAACACTATATTATTCCAAGCATACTGCACACGGCAAATTAGAAAGATTTAGGAGTGTGGTTCACGTAGAATATTTCAATGATACATGCAGGACATGCCAATGTCGGTAGCTGTTTGTTTTCAAGGCGAGAATATCATCACCAAGATGTAAATCGCGGGGAATTGACCACTGTGGTACAACAGCGACAGTAAAGTTGAGAGCATTGATCAGAAGCATCAAATATGAGAAGCACAAAGGAAAGCTGTTCTATCTGTGTCTAAGATAAGGCTAGTCGTGCTGAAGATAGTTCTGTACACATAGAATGTGTCATGAACGAAGACATTGCAATCGATACCACGGTTGGAAGCCTGTGCTGTTACGAGGACCCGAAAGGGGGAACAAAGAATAGTAACACTGCCCCCTGCCACGTATTTCATAAGTGGCTATTAATAAGACTGATTGTGGATGGCTGGCTCCTCCACTTCATTATCTTCGCTGTGATGACGTATGTTGCGGAAATGTTTTTCTAGTGGATTACTCCAATTATCTACATCATACCTTGAGATTGCGACTAGTAACGCAATATTCCTCTATGGAGTGATGATGATGAAGCAATCGATGTATCTATCAGCAGATAGATCTTGATCACCCATTGATTTTCTGACAAAAGCACAGTTCGTCTCTGAGAACTACCGAGATGAGACACGAATTCGTATGCGACTTGTTGTCTCAGATGCATGGCTGTATTACGGTATACATGGATCCGTGTTTCATCCACGAAGCATGGTTGTATTTCGGATGTACATGGATTCATATTTCTTCCACGAAGCATGGTTGTGTTACAGATGTACATAGATGCATGTTTAGTGCCCGAATCGAAGCATTTCATTGTGAATGTCTCCAAGAATCATAAAACTCCGCTGGTTACGAGAGTAGCAGACTGCCCATGTTATGGCATTGCAACTTACAGCCACAAAGTCTCAAGCGATCATTTGGCACTTGCAAAAGTATTGAATAACTTCACCAGCAGAAAACAATGTCAGAAAGAGCAGTTTGGAGATGTGAATAGAACTTCACCACCTGACATTGAAGTGAATATAACTTCACCGCCTGGCATTGATGTCAATAGAACTTCACCGCTTGGCATTGATGTCAATAGAACACCGCCTGTCATTGATGCGAATAGAACTTCATCACCGGACATTGATGCCAATAGAACTTCACCGCCTGGCATTGATGTCAATAGAACACCGCCTGGCATTGATGCGAATAGAACTTCACCGCCTGACATTAGCAACATCATCTATCGTCACCATCATAAAAGACACATAAAGTTGAACTAGGTAAATAATCGACACTTTCCAATTTGTAGTTTTAAAATGATCAGGGCAGCATTAATACACCAACAGAAACCAAATACTGTAATGACGCATTAATTGCATTCATTAAGTTCAGAACTATCTCAATATTTGAGTACATACAATTATGCATTCATTTGTTTGGAAGAGCAGTTATGCGGGGCAAATTTATGATTTATTTATTGGTCGGGATAAAGTTATGCGCATATTCATCGAAGGTACTTGGGATCTAAACATGAAGTTGGATTGGGGAAAAAAAAACTACATGCGTGTTCGCATGCTATGTTTCTTGGTGCTGAGGCACACAACTATAACTCAGTGTTGATTTCTTCATTCGCTTACAGACTTTCCCTTTCATTAATCTAAGAACGATGTCAGTCGACTCCTGGCTTCTAGACATGCCGTTTACATTGTTCATTTAATGAGACAGCATGACCGGCTACTCCTCCTTTCTTCATTAGCAGCACTGCAATGATTCAGATATCATGGTGCTGGCGCCAGGGTGCATGCGTCTATTGTGCACATCTTGTTTTCTGATATATACATGATGTTTCTTTTCTAGTTTTGTAAAATGCGGTAGTGTAACTTTAAGTCACTAGATGCTTACCAGTAAACCCATCTACTAATTTTTCTTGATTTTAAGAAAAATTATTCCTGCGCGTCACCCAGGCATCAGGGAGGAGTAGGTCAGGACTCATGTTCATGGAAGATAGAGGAATGGTACCATCGCTACTGAGCTTGTGCGGAACTAGGTTCCTAGCCAACCACTGACTAGACAGCTGAGCACTAATGCAGAACCGTGTGTTATCAGGCTGGTTCTATATTACCTTTACCAAGTATCTCCTTTTCGTAGTAGAAAATGATCATCTAGATCCGTCTGGGACGCTGATTGCATGGTTCATGTTTATATTTTATTTTCTTGGTGGTCCAGTTCTGTCACTAGAGAAAACTAGAAAACTCTAGCTGTTGTTTTAACTAACCCATAAGTGCTTCCTATGAAACTCATCTGTTTCATCCCCTTGTGCATGAGATTTCTATTAGTCTCATAACTCGTGTATGGGAGGTCCTACTTGTTTCTTAACCCGTGTATGGGAGGTCCTACTTGTTTCTTAACTCGTGTATGGGAGTTCCTACTTGTTTCTTAACTCGCGTGTGAGAGGTCCTACTTGTTTCTTAACTCCTATATGGGAGGTCCTACTTATTTCTTAACTCGTGCATGTGATGTCATACTAATCTCGTAACTCGTGTATGTGATGTCATACTAATCTCGTAACTCGTGTATGGTAAGTTCTCCTCATCTCTTACCTCAGTCCTATGATATCCTACTTATCACTTAACTTGTTTTTGGGAAGTCCTACTACTCTCGTAGCTCTCCAGTTTAAAAATAACAATTCTTAAACCGATGTTTAAACAGTAAAATATTAAGTTTCTACAATCATCATATAATCACTTGGTTGCCAATGTTTTGTGATACTGTACAGTTCCATTTTTTACTAGACATGTTTCATTTTCTGTAACTGACAAAAAACTATTTTGCAGAAACGTCGATGTGTGTATGTTTACCCGGGTTTTTCCTGTAATTATTCAAACTTCATTACACTGTCCACTCAATTGTTGTTGATTGGTTAAATCCATCAACAAGTTTTTACTCCACGTTCATTCTCAAACGCCTATAGATTAGCAGGATGCAGTCTGAAGAACGGAATGCGTAATGTCTTAATTTACAGGTATCCTATGCTATCTGTACATTTTAGCCCAACACATCCAACTTCAACCTGGCTTCTGAGTAATTATAACCACTTAGTATTTGGCAGCTAACGCTATCCCATACCTTTTTGGTCGTCTCCTGTTCAATGCATGTCAGATAACAGTATTTCTATTCTTTCCTGTCGAGTTACGGCACTGCATACTACGTAGAAATGGAGGTGCAGTTTGTTGACCCACCTAGCAGATACAGGTTTCCCAAATCATGATCAAGTGATTGTCTCAAGCCGCTCGGTGCAGATGTGGCAGTATAACTTTAAAACATAACATAAAACATCAGTTTTCGTTCCCTGGACTACATCCTGCTTACCCACAGGAGTTTGAGAATGTACGCTGAACAAGAGCAACACATATCTTGATGTGTGTCAGTTGTACAGACTTCCTGTTTTACTTATAGCTGGTTTGTACTCAAGGTAATCCGTGTGTTTACACCTGATATCCTGAGATGGTGGCTGAAGTTACCTGTATGCACGATTGATTACCGCAGATAATGCAATGATGGTCATTAGCCTGAATTTATGAGAATGTTACAACCGCTCGGGTTTTGCATAATTGAGTGCTTATAAGTTTCATTTCCGCGAGGCAAATTTCTTCAACCGTGACTGCAATCATATTTGGTTATAACAGGGCGTATGATTATGAAATATGAGAATATGTATACATACATATTTGAGGTCATGGTAACAGTAATATCTGAGGCGAGACCTAAATTATGGTTACACACTAATATAGCCAAAAGGAATCACGTCAGCGACCAAAGTTATGGTTACACCGCTGATATGGTCAAAAGGGAATCACGTCAGCGACCACAGTTATGTTTACACACACTGATATAGCCAAAAGGGAATCACGTCAGTGGTTGAAAGTGACGTTCCTCAACAATAAGAGGTAAATGTGTTATTTAAATAAAAAAATGGAACTGAGGCTAGTCTGTTTTACTGTGTATGTCCTGCGCGAGGATCCCACACAAAGTTACGTATCTTTCCTTATCCTGTTATTTCTTGTCTATTACAACGGCTGGTGGCACAAAGTGTGAACTAAGCTCACAGCAACTGATTATCAGTTGAATACGCTACGATGAGTCATGAGGTGTGCAGTCAGCACGCATGAATATTCAGAAGAAGAACTTGGCACATGTTGTACGGGAGATACCAGGTATTTCTGGTAACAACCAACCCTCTCCGTGATGCCAGTAGTAGGGAATCAGCACAATCAACCCTGATAAGGCAGGGCCTGCTGTCCAGCTTATATAAATTATATATCAGCATAGCAGCAGGATAGCAATTCAGCAGGGCAATAGATCAACAGGACGGCGCGACATCGACATAGCGAGTTGCGCGGACTCGGCCTATATATCGGAACCCAGTAATGGAGGGGTGGTCCATTGGATTGGGGGGGGGTGGATATATCCGGAACCGACTACCAGGGGTAGGATACGGATATCGGGGAGTGGGGGAGCATCTCGAGTATCCTGGTATACTAGGATATTCTATGACCTGCCATTAGCTGTTACAGGACCATGACCTCTTACAAAACCATGACCTGCTACAGGACTATGACCTGCCATGAGCTGCTACAGGACCATGGCATGCCATGACCTGCTACAGGACCATGACATGCCATGACCTGCCATGAGCTTCTACAGGACCATGCCATGCCATGAGCTGCTACAGGATCATGACCTGCTATGAGCTGCTAAAGGACCATGCCATGCCATGAGCTGCTAAAGGACCATGCCATGGAATGTGCTGCTACAGGACCATGACATGCCATGAGCTACTACAGGACCATGACATGCCATGAGCTGCTACAGGACCTTCACATGCCATGAGCTGCTACAGGACCATGTCATGCCATTAGCTGCTACAGGACCGTGACCTGCCATGAGCTGCTACAGGTCCATGACCTGCCATGAGCTGCTACTGGACCATGACCTGATATGAGCTGCTACAGGTCCATGACCTGCCATGAGCTGCTACTGGACCATGACCTGATATGAGCTGCTACAGGTACATGACCTGGCATGAGCTGCTACTGGACCATGACCTGCCATGAGCTGCTACTGGACCATGACCTGCTATGAGCTGCTACTGGACCATGACCTGCTATGAGCTGCTAATGGTACATGACCTGGCATGAGCTGCTACTGGACCATCACTTGCCATGAGCTGTTACGGGACCATGACCTGCCATGAGCTGCTACAGGTCCATGACCTGCTATAGTGTTTTATAAATTCAAAACATACGACTTGGGATGATATATTTATAAAATGCAGCATCTCAAATTCTGATATTAGACGCATACAATTTTAATATATTATGTTCCTAATGTGCGTTTCTCTAAATTTATTTGTTTACCAAGAACAGTTTACTACACCCCATTCACGTGGAACTGAGATGTAGTTATTAGTGAAAACATTACACTCATTTCTAGATATCTTGTGGTGTATATTCACGATATGTCGATGAGACAGACATCCGTGTTCGATAGGATAAACACTGAGAGTTCCATTATCAACACATTTCAAATGCGTGCTGAAGAGGTGTTTTCAGATGCTGTTAGCCGGGGACTTGTAAACTAAAATTATCGTGATACAATATGCAATTCAGATGTTAGTCTCCAGATACATGAGATGAATTTAGCTACAGAAACGGGTGAATGCATCGATATGAAGCTAAGTCCATTACTTTCTAACATCAAATGAAGTTTTGATGTTGATTATTCCAGACCATCATTACTCTGTCGAGTTCTAGTCATTTTTATAACATAAATATATATATATATATATATATATATATATATATATATCTGTGATATATAACTCGACAAGAATTTGTGGATCTAGTTTATCTTTGAGATATTGTTTTGAATAAATATGATAGATTTTATAATTATGTACCAGCCGTATATTTGTATACTGGTGCAAATATAGACAATTTTAGTCAAACACTAGCCTCGAAACACTACTCCTGACGAGGAATTATCAAACCCAGTTTTCAGTGGAAACATGGAGCTCGCGTATGATGATGACAATGTATTCAGAATCCCAACTGTTGTTGACCAGATCACATCCACACCCAAGGCAAAGAGACAGAAAAGACCGAATGTGATAAGGCCAAAGTTTCACTCTTTGTTGACTGACAAGTAGTCCCCTATTAAGAGAACAAGAATCGAAAGTCCACACGAGATTTTTCTCGTCTTTTTGTCCTTTTTTTAAAATAAAAAATATGAATATCTCAATCAATAAACTGATGTAAACTCTGAACATCATTTTATCAATTTTTTCCTGCCTTTGGTGGCGTAATATGTAATGTAATATTACGCACACATGAACACATTGACACAGGTGTGTCTATTTATTATCACTGAACATGTGTATGTATATGTCCAACGGGTTAAGTTGTGGTATACGTAAACAATATGTGTGTTTTATGTCTATAAATATGTTTATTGGGAATGAGATAAGAAATCCAATCTTGTATTCCATTCAAAGATATACATCACCCCTTGTTCAAACTTGACCATCGCAAGTTATAGCAGGAAGTTACCTGTTACAGGTTAAGGGAGAGCATATCAGATCATGGACATGTAACCAGGTCAAAGCAGATCATGGACCTATAGCAGTTAATGAGGGTAATAACAAGGGATCATCCTGTATAAGGTTATAGCAGGTCATAAAATGTCTTCGATGTGTAGCAGGTCATAGCCATGTAGCAGGTCCTGCCAGGTCATATCAAGTCATTGATCTGTAGCAGGTAATAGCAGGCAACTTCAGGTCACATCAGGTCATGGGACTGTAGAAGGTCATGCCAGGTTATAACAGTCTATGTTAGATCATAACAGGAAATCACATGCTATAGCAGTTAGTAACAGGTCATGGACCTGTAACAAACGAGACGTCATTGCTTTTATCACAATGTAATTTCAGTATTATGTGTTGTATCTTAGGCTGTACATCTGCAGTTGATTACACATTTAACATCACTTTTATCCAGGTAGACATCTGCAGTTGATAACACATTTAACATCACTTTCATCCAGGTAGACATCTGCAGTTGATTACACATTTAACATCACTTTCATCCAGGTAGACATCTGCAGTTGATTACACATCTAACATCACTTTCATCCAGGTAGACATCTGCAGTTGATTACACATCTAACATCACTTTCATCCAGGTTAAGACTTGTAACTTATTCTTGCTTAGGCCCTTCTACGATGGAGAATTAGTGAACATTTTAAAAATTAATTGTTTTGTTCGCTCCTATTAGCGAGTATCAATTAAAATAACAGATACGTAGGATGTTAACTAATATATGTAAAGTGGTCTCTACTAACCTGGCAGTCATCATCATCAAGTGCCGTCTCCGCAACGAAGGTTGGCTGCAACGTATCTCCAACATCTCCTGTCTCTTAACTTGATGGTGCACTCTGCTAGACTGTAACCTGTCCATCGTGTAATGTTACTCTCTCACGTGTATCTCTGCCTACCTCTTGCTCGCTTCCCTTTGACTTTACCCTCAAGTAAGGTCTTCAATAGGGTGTCATGTCTTTTAATGTGTCCAAAGTATTTTATTTGCCTGATCTTTATTTCTCTTAGTAGTTCTTTCTTCATATTAAGTGTCTTTAGCACCTCTTTATTTGTTTTCTTCTCTTTCCATGATGTTCTCCCTATTCTTCTATATACCCACATCTCAAAGACAGTAAATCCCCATGAATTACGAAGGGATGTAGGCAAGCGGACATTGCACATTTGTCATTCTGTGGCAGACTGCGACGTGACGGGAAATGATAAATGTGTCAACACTGCAATTGGTCAACAAAATTTACAGAAGAATGACCAGTTAGTTGGTCCAGAAATGTGCCCTGTGCTTCTGACAGGATGTGATAGTCATTGGGTATTAACTTATTGAAATCCCTCCATTTGAGGAATTGATATGCATCCATGAACCCTATTTACGCATCCTTAAACCCTCGTTACGCATCCAAGAACCCTCTGTACGCATCCATAAACCATCTGTACACATCCATGAACCTACATTACGCATCCATGAACTCTCCTCTCTTTACGCATTCGTGAAACCTCTTTACGCATCCATGAACCCTCTTTACATATCCATGAACCCTCTTTACGCATCTATGAACCACCTTTACGCATCCATGAACCCTCTTTACGCATCTATGAACCACCTTTACGCATCCATGAACCCTCTTTACGCATCTATGAACCACCTATACGCATCCATGAACCCTCTTTACGCATCTATGAACCACCTTTACGCATCCATGAACCCTCTTTACGCATCCATGAACCACCTTTACGCATCTATGCGTTTGAGGTTTTACATATGTGCGGGTGTCACCTCAGTTACATAACTGGAAGACATTTTGCTCTTGTCAGAAAGGCTCTAGCTGTCAAGAACTACCTTGCTTACCACTGAAGGGAATATTTCATCATCATTATCACCGTCACCACAGACGTAACCATATAATACCTCGACTAACATTCCACAACCTCAATCTTCACTTGACAGTACACTCACCATCTTACTTCTACCACAGACTTCACTTGAAAGTACACTCACCATCTTACTTCTACCACACTCTTCACTTGAAAGTACACTCACCATCTTACTTCTACCACACTCTTCACTTTAAAGTACACTCACCACCTTACTTCTACAACATACTTCACCTGAAAGTACACTCACCATCTTATTTCTACCACACTCTTCACTTGAAAGTACACTCACCATCTTACTTCTACAACATACTTCACTTGAAAGTACACCCAGCATCTTACTTCTACCACACTCTTCACTTGAAAGTACACTCACCATCCTACTTCTACCACACTCTTCACTTGAAAGTACACTCACCATCCTACTTCTACCACACTCTTCACTTGAAAGTACACTCACCATCTTACTTCTACCACACTCTTCACTTGAAAGTACACTCACCATCTTACTTCTACCACACTCTTCACTTGAAAGTACACTCACCATCTTACTTCTATCACCGACTTCACTTGAAAGTACACCCACCATCTTACTTCTACCATAGCCTTCACTTGTAAGTTCTCTGACAACCTTGACATAAGTACACAATTAGAAATACATATCCTTCTATTTCTAACTCAAACATTTCACTTTTAATGAACTCACGTATTAAGATATCTCCATTCAAACGTAAACATATTTTAAACTTCAACATTTCAGATGCTATTACTTTCATTCGGAATATTTTATTTCATTGTTACCACCTCATTTGGAAACCAGACAGAAATGACACCTCATTTCAATGAAATATATTCTTTCATGTCGGGGAGCAATCGATACCTCAGATGATTTTTCAAGTCTTCAAGAGTACTAATTAACATCTTTGTTCTGGCAGATACCTATTCACAGAGCCACACTATCCTTTCAGAGATCAAATAGACTCTGAATTAATCAGATAAGCATTTTTCATCTTGTAATTGTCCCTCCAGATGTAATCGATATTAATGTTCAGAGAATACAAAACGTGAATGAATAAACACATTAAGTAATCCTAGAACCAGGACGCAGGTAAGTTAGGAATGCTAAAATGCTGCTATTATGACACTGGTCAAAGGAGATATTACCCCGTGGTCTAGTCTAGCCACAATTGTAATGATCGATTTCAGCTTAGTACCATCTTATTTTGTTTACCCGTTACCAAGGTGATAAAGGGAAGCCATGTTGGGATATGCGCGTTAATGTGAGCTTTCCTGTATAGTGATGGGGTTTTAGCGACGTCACTACCGGTAATGGAAGACAACTTTCCTCTGATGTGACACGTCGTTTGCAGAAGGTAACATCTCAAACAATGAAACTCTCAGGTGTGTTTTTTTTTGGTGTGGTTTCTCTCATATTTGTGCTTCTTTGTTGTTATTGTGTGTATAGTTAAGCATTTTATCGTATAAATGTTGGCAGAGAGAGAGAGAGAGAGAGAGAGAGGCAGAGAGAGATAGAGAGTGGTATTTACAGAGAGAGATGGAGGTATCAATAGAGATAGATAGTTAAAGAGATTGAAAGAAATAGGTATATAGATAGATACATATAGAGATAGAAAGAGAGTCACACAGAGAGATAGAGAGAGACAGAAGGAGAGAGAGATTATAATCTTCTTCTGCAGTGTTCATTCTCAAACTCCCGCTGGATCTCCCTTGTAGCAGGACAATGATTCTTCTAGATTTCCAGCAGGGTGTAGTTAAGAGAATGGAAATGTGTTGTGTCGCCATTTTATTTGCGCTAATGGCCCGACACAGTCGTCTTCGGTAAATATTATATTAGAAAATGAAAATAAAATCAGACATCGAAACAGAAAGTGATGTACATATGGCAAAAATGTGCACATATGTTTACAGATAGTTACTCACACACAAATACTTACGGACACACACATACACACAGACTTACGCACACACACATACACACAGACTTACGCACACACACATACACACATATTTACGCACACACATATACACACATACTTATGCACATACATATACACAGAGACTTAGGCCCACTCATACAGTCACAGACTTACGCACACACATATAATCACAGACTTGCGCACACTCGTATATACACACAGACTTACGCAGACACATATACGCACATACTTACGCAGGAACATATACGCACAGACTTATGCACACACATATAATCAAAGACTTACGCACACACATATACACACCGACGTTCACACACATACACACACAGATTTACACACACATATAATCACAGACTTACGCACACACATATACAGACAGACTTACGCACACACATACACACACATACTTTCATACACATACTTTCACACATATACATATATATACACACAGATTTACGCCCACACATATATACACACAGATTTACGCACACACATATATACACACAGATTTACGCACACGCATATATACACACATACTTACGCACACACATTTACACAGATTTACGCATACACATATTTACATAGATACACGCTTTTAAAAAAGAAAAAGAGTGGCTTACATTCACAGAAAGAGAGAGAGATAGAGAGAGAGAGAGAGATAGAAAGTAATAGCGTAAATGCTGAAATAGTGAAATGTGCAGAATACACAAATTATTAACTCTTCTTCTTCTTCTTCTTCTGCGTTCATTCTCAAACTCCCGCTGGATTTCTCTTGTAACAGGACAATGATCATACAAGATTTCCTGTTGAATGTAGTCTAGAGAATGGAAATGCGTTGTGTTGCCGTTTTATTTGCGCCAATGGCCCAACACATCCGTCTTCGGCGGTAAATTATTAACAATGTGAAGAATTTTGTATGGGAGAGAGTGTCCTTAAGTAACTATTTAACCAGTGCTATAATCATTTACCGTATGTTCAAGAGGTTGATTGTTCCAAATTAGACCGCGACGTTTGACTCCATGTGCATTATATAAATATTCACTAGATATATCATTAGAACTACGGAGTTATAATGCTATATCTTATAAATTATAACATGTTATAAGTTAAAGTTAAAGCTAAACATAAACAAAATCGTAAGTAACAGATTTCTCAAACTCATATACCCCACCGAGATAAAGTATTAAGATCAAACATGCCAAACTTTATATTTACGTGGATAAGTCAAGTATCTTGGCGCCAACATTTTAACATCAGAAACTCGATGACCCTTGAGATAAAGACCGGGATAACACAACCTGAATCAGCGTTTAGAGAAAAAATGAGCAACATTCTTAGAGTTCCTAGTAATACAAAACGAAAATTGAATTGATAGGTTGATATATCGAAACAAATATTTATTATGAATTTGAATCATGGACTGTAAACAAAAGAGCATATAGTTCTTATCCCTCTCCTGTTACAATGAATTAATAAACACCCAACCTGATATAGGCAGGTGTGAAGTTCTCATGGGGGGAGTGGGCTATCTCAAGAAAAGGGTCCAGTTGTGTCCCATAATATTTTTTAAAATTACAATGTAATGACCGTTATATGAAAAATCGCTAAGAGAAAGGTTGATTTGTGTGCTTCCCCCCCCCCCCCCCCCGCATTTTGGTTGTTTCTAGTACTTCTTTTGCGTTCGCTCTCTGTGAACCAATACGAAATTCATGACATTCCGTGAGTTTTTCCATCTGTGAACCAATACGAAATTCATGACATTCCGTGTGTTTTTCTCTCTGTGAACCAATACGAAATTCATGACATTCCGTGTGTTTTTCTCTCTGTGAACCAATACGAAATTCATGACATTCCGTGTGTTTTTCTCTCTGTGAACCAATACGAAATTCATGACATTCCGTGTGTTTTTCTCTCTGTGAACCAATACGAAATTCATGACATTCCGTGTGTTTTTCTCTCTGTGAACCAATACGAAATTTTGTGTGATTTCCAAAGAGGGTGATGTACGTTGTGTTACCAGTTTACAGCGTAGCCGCGTTATTTGCACATAGAAAGGTTCATCACATCGGATTTCGGCATATTTCTAGTACTAAGTGCCATGTTCCGATTTGTTATGGGGAGGAATAACCACCCCCGACTCCCGGCCCCTTATCTACGGGCCGATATATAGGTGATATATAAAGCGGTGTGTTTTAGCTATATTGTGTTTCTCACAGTTTGTTTTGCAAAGAGGTCTTGTGGGCCCGATAGTCTTTCTATAAAAAGCGAAACTGGGACAATTCTGTGATATGTGCTCTGGTGTCTGCTGCTGGTCCGCAGATGCAGGCTGCAGAGTTGTTTATATTGTCGGTGTAAGTATGCTTTTAGACTTCAGTGGTCCGTTCTCAGTCCAAATATCATGAACTGATAATTCCTGTTTAATTTGTCAATTTTATATATCAGGACTATTATTTTATATATAGAGTTTTCTGTATAGTTTTTTCAACTCTTGAAGCAATACAATAAATAAATTATCAGATTGCCGAACCACCATCAGGGGTTTATGAGCTCAGCGTACACAGACTGCATGTCTATCAACCCTAAAGCTATTGTTGCTATGGAAGAAGGTTTTACATATGTGTGTCTCAACATTCTCTATAATATGTTTTGTTGAAGTTGCAACATAATGTACATAGAGAAAATTGGTAAGAGACCCATTATGTCAACATTATGTCAACATTATGTCAACATCTGCGCGGTGTTAACTTTCGATCAGGGAATACATGAGCATGCGTTTGCGTCTGTGGGTCTCACCAATGGCTTACTAGACAAACCACACGTGCAACTGAAAACCTTAGTAGATGACATGCCTTTATATTGAGGTTATCTTCTCATGGTACGTCATCTATATAATCCCGTAGTCGTAACCTTCGATAACATTTACCATGTTGTTCCGACGTTGTGCTTGAACTAGTTACGTGCACGGCGTGGTGGGCGGTATAACAAAGAAACCTGTCGCAAAGGCCAAAGTTGTGCCCCGATGTCGACGTCTGTTTCGGCGGTATTTGACACGAAACACCATCGAGCCGGAGGGCGGAGCACTTATGGGAATGTCCAACGTTCTGTGAGACCAGTTTCTAATCAAGAATCAAGATCAGGGAATACAATTTCTACAGACGACTATGGAACAAATGATATTGGTGTCCTTAATGCTCTGTAACGGAACGCCACCTGCGTTCTTCCTCAAAATCCCGCAGAGAGGGAAGGATGTATTCAGGAGAACGGAATGCGTCATGTTACGGTTTGCATGTTAACTGCGATATCAGCGCATTTAGGCCTGACACATTAACTTAGCATGTTATCTGGGTCACATTTATCATATATGGAATTGATAAACCAACTTCACCCAATAAGGTACTTACTCGTCGCTTACGACATATATGGATGGTAAAGAAAGATGTTATTGTCTGATCCCCTTTTAAAGCTGTAGACACTCTGACGTCACTTCCCGTAAACCGTCCTGCTTGATTATCAGACCTGGTAAACATTTGAGAATAGGTCTATCCACATTTGAGAATAGGTCTATCCACATTTGAGAATAGGTTTATTGACCAATTAACTACACTGCATCATATTGGTCTTAAGCATACTTCCTTCATTCTTATGTGTATGTATCCTAGCGTGTTTTGTCAGTTTTACTTTCCATTTATTGCCCCCGTTCTTTCATATTTTAAATTACACGTTTCATATCCCTTTTCGAATTTTTAGTCTTTATGTTTCCATTAACTTTGTCATATCATCATCGACAATGTCGTCTTTTACTCTCATTGTGTTATATTGTGTTTTCGATGAAGACTTTTCGGTCGAGACGTCCATTTGTGTGTTTTCCTGGGTTTTTTTCTAGTGATTTTTTTCTTCATTACATACTTTTCCATTTTCATCTATTGGATTGCAATTTTGCTGCAGATGGACCCAATGATCGGAAACTAATGTAGAAGACCTCAGTGATGCTGAAGTAAAAAGTGACAGTTTATCACAAATTAGAAGAAGCATACACATTTCTAAGGCGCCGATCTGTTGGCGGAGCTTTAAACGGGAACAAAGGATAGAAGCACTGTTTACCGTCCATGCATGTTGTAAGAAGCGTCGATAAAAGATAACGCTGGAGGTAATTGTCTCTTAATTTGCAGAGTACCCAGAAGCCATGCTGAATTTAAATTGTCAGCTGAGAGGGGCAGATATCGCAGCAATGTTATAATCCATGATACACCATATTCCTTTCTCCGAACTGCATCCTGATAATCCGTAGCGGTCGAGAACAAACGAAGAAGAAGCAGCAGCCAATCAAGATTCTTAGGAGACGTGATGAGCTCATCAAAACGTGAATATTTACTAACCAACGAAATGATAAATGGGAGAAGAGAGCAGAGGAAGACAAAGTAAGAACTTGATGGATAGGTTGCCAACACGGCGTTGGATAATACTCGCCAACTGATCTTATTAACAACACAATGGACTAAGAGTTATAGAGAAATATGATCTCCTACGCTAGTATCTGAACAAATCAACAAAAATGGACTGCAATGTCCTATATGAGGGACAATGTCCATTAGGAGAAGCTATGTCCTATATTATATACATTGTTCCATATGATATACATTGTTCCATATGATATACATTGTTCCATATGATATACATTGTTCCATATGATATATATTGTTCCATATGATATACATTGTTCCATATGATATACATTGTTCCATATGATATACATTGTTCCATATGATATACATTGTTCCATATGATATACATTGTTCCATATGATATACATTGCTATATATGGTATACATTGTTCTATATGATATACATTGTTCCATATGATATACATTGTTCCATATGATATACATTGTTCCATATGATATACATTGTTCCATATGATATACATTGTTCCATATGATATACATTGTTCCATATGATATACATTGTTCCATATGATATACATTGCTATATATGGTATACATTGTTCTATATGATATACATTGTTCCATATGATATACATTGTTCCATATGATATACATTGTTCCATATGATATACATTGTTCCATATGATATACATTGTTCCATATGATATACATTGTTCCATATGATATACATTGCTCGATATGATATACATTGTTCCATATGATATACATTGTTCCATATGATATACATTGCTATATATGATATACATTGCTCGATATGATATACATTGTTCCATATGTTATACATTGTTCCATATGATATATATTGCTATATATGATATACATTGTTCCATATGATATACATTGTTCCATATGATATACATTGTTTTATATGATATACATTGTTCCATATGATATACATTGTTCCATATGATATACATTGTTTCATATGATATACATTGTTTCATATGATATACATTGTTCCATATGATATACATTGCTATATATGATATACATTGTTCGATATGATATACATTGTTCCATATGATATACATTGTTCCATATGATATACATTGCTATATATGATATACATTGTTCCATATGATATACATTGTTCCATATGATATACATTGCTATATATGATGTACATTGTTCCATATGATATACATTGTTCCATATGATATACATTGCTATATTTGATATACATTGTTCCATATGATATACATTGCTATATATGATATACATTGCTCGATATGATATACATTGTTCCATATGATATACATTGTTCCATATGATATACATTGTTCCATATGATATACATTGCTATATATGATATACAGTGTTCCATATGATATACATTGTTCCATATGATATACATTGTTCCATATGATATACATTATTTTATATGATATATATTACTCTATATGATATAAACAACGTAAAAGTGCTTTGTTTGGACATGTAAAGTGACTTGACTCGATTTCAATAATTATTTTACAAGGAACACTCTGAATGGTTCTGGGTGTGATTATTCTACACTCCTCCTAATGACTGAGGATATATATGTTTGGAGGGGGGGGGGTTGTGTTGATGTATCCAGTGTGGTACCCCTGTGACAGTGACAGGTTATGGGTCTCATTATTATATGATATACAAATGTCCAATATGATATACACTGTTCAGTATGATATACTATGTTAATATGATATACTATGTCCCATTTGATATACAATGCCATATATAAGACACAGTGTCTTGCATGTGATATAATGTCTTATACGATTTATTTATAGTATACGAGACACGATGGTCTAAATGACATAACGTTCTCTATACGCGATGAGATGTCCTATATGAGATAACATGTCCTATATGCGATCAAATGTCCTAAATGTAATGGGGACGAATTAATCTTTATCTGTGGGCAAGTAGCTATTGATAGCACATAGCCTTTCTGATAAAAGCACACCTGCTTCTAGTTGCGTAACTTATGAGACACCCGCGCTCACAAAAGGTCTTAAGAGCACTGATGTCTACGGAGGTCTCACAAAAGGTCTTAAGAGTACGAATGTCTACGCAGGGTTTATGAAAGGAGGCGTTCCAATAAACTCATATCTCATGATATTCTTAATATGTCAGGAGGACAGTACACACTCTTGTGTCAACTAACGCATCGTTCTTCTCTTATATTTCTTGAACCATCCGCAGTGATGGCACATCTAGCAGTCCCAGGCATCTAGGATTCAAGAGGTCAAAGGTGCAATGTCTGCTGGTATGTATGCCTTCGTTATCCATGGATATTATTTGATAGAACGCCATACAAAATACAATATCCAATGTGATTTGCAATTTCCTATTTGCGATATAATTTCTGTATGATATACAATCTCCTATATGGTTTACAATGAACTAAGTGAGAGGAAATGTGCTATTGTCTATTCTCTTTCCCCAGGTGGTTTGTGATCCACTCGTGCCGATAAGCGTAGGGGTGGTTGGAGCTCGAGCTTGCGTTCTAAAACCAGATATGTGGCCCCGGCTGTTCTATGACCGTGTCTGTTCAGGATGCTCCTGACGTTTTCTATCAATATTTTCCGTGGTCTTCCTCTGGCTTTGTATCTTGATCTCATTTGGTTATATGCCTGTATGGGCAACCTGTGATGCGTTCTCATAATGTGGCCAAACCACTTGATCTGCTGCCTTTCTATGTATTATCTTCTAAAATACATGTCTACATAGAAGAATAGAATGCATAGAATACATCTAATTTCTATGTATTCTATAATGTCATATATGACATGCAATGACTTTATATGATAAATGTCCTGCATGATATACGATTGACTAAATGATATACAATAAGTAAATGATATACACTATTCTATATGCAATCTCCTATATGATTGCAATGGACTAAATGAGATGCAATGTCCTATATGATTGCAATGGACTAAATGAGATGTAATGTCCTATATGATTGCAATGGACTAAATGAGATGCAATGTCCTATATGATTGCAATGGACTAAATGAGATGCACTGTCCTATATGATTGCAATGGACTAAATGAGTTGCAATGGACTAAATGAGATGCAATGTCCTATATGATTGCAATGGACTAAATGAGATGCAATGTCTTATATAAGTGTAATGGACTAAGTTAGACGAAATCTCCTATATGATTGCAATGGACTAAATGAGATGCAATGTCCTATATGATTGCAATGGACTAAATGAGATGTAATGTCCTATATGATTGCAACGGACTAAATGAGATGCAATGTCCTATATGATTGCAATGGACTAAATGAGATGCAATGTCCTATATGATTGCAATGGACTAAATGAGATGCAATGTCCTATATGATTGCAATGGACTAAATGAGATGCAATGTCCTATATGATTGCAATGGACTAAATGAGATGCAATGTCCTATATGATTGCAATGGACTAAATGAGATGTAATGTCCTATATGATTGCAATGGATTAAATGAGATGCAATGTCCTATATGATTGCAATGGACTAAATGAGATGCAATGTCCTATATGATTGCAATGGACTAAATGAGTTGCAATGGACTAAATGAGATGCAATGTCCTATATGATTGCAATGGACTAAATGAGATGCAATGTCTTAAATAAGTGTAATGGACTAAGTTAGACGAAATCTCCTATATGATTGCAATGGACTAAATGAGATGTAATGTCCTATATGATTGCAATGGACTAAATGAGATGTAATGTCCTATATGATTGCAATGGACTAAATGAGATGCAATGGACTAAATGAGATGCAATGGACTAAATGAGATGCAATGGACTAAATGACACACAGTGCCTATATTATATAGAATGTCTTGAAATATGTCTATATAGAATTATACAATTTATAATTTCCTTTATGCGATATAATGTTCCATATGATATAATGTTCTATATGATATACACTGTTCCATATGATACAATGTTCTAGATGATATGCAATGCCCTATATGAAATATATTGTCCTGTGTGAGATGCAATGTCCTATATAGGATACAACGTCATATGTGAGGCATATTAAATTATTTATTAAAATGGAGTGACATGCTCTGAACGATACTTTCAAGATATGAGATACATATAGGACATTAGATCTCATATAGGACGTTGTATATCTTATATAGGACATTAGATCTCATATAGGACATTGTACATCTTATATAGGACATTAGATCTCATATAGGACATTGTATATCTTATATAGGACATTAGATCTCATATAGGACATTGTACATCTTATATAGGACATTATATCTCATATAGGACATTGTATATCTCATTTAGGACATTTTATATCTCATATAGGACATTCCCTCTGCTGAGAGAGGGGTATCATATGTGGGGGTTACTCGAGTACTTATATCAATTATGTGATCATCTTGAGTCATCGTTGTCAGAGAGAGAGAGAGAGAGAGAGAGAGAGAGAGAGAGAGATAGTGGTGTAAAACAAAACGTTGATATACATTTCAATACACTGTTCACAAACACCAGGTTGTATCGTTTAGAAAGTTTTGACACACTCAGAAAATACCGCTAGCGTCACAGGTTAGACAAATAATGGAAACTGCATGCAGTCTTTCTTCTATAACGTACAAGAACTGTACCGGCAGTTGTAAAAACATGAATTGTATTTGTGCATCAGCGATGAATTAGTCTGGTAGAAAGCAGTGGAGCTATAAAGAAGAAAATAGCTTTAACCGTTTACCATGTCAAACAACAAATATAAATATGAACATATGGACCATGGATTGCCAAGCATTTCACAGGCCAGGAAACAGAACGGCATTTAAAGACTTCCAATACAAGGGTAAATTAGTTTCTGCACACGTCAAACAGAGTATAGAACGGAATTGAAAGTCTTCAAATACGGAGAAAGATACGTTTATAAATACGTGAAAAACGTAATGAAATAAAACGACACTGAAAGAATTATAGACTTCAAATACAAGGAAAGATACGTTTATAAACACGTCACACACAAAATAGAATAAAGCGGTATTGAACGGCATCAAATACAAAATAAATACATTTTTAAACACGTCAAACACTTCATGGAATAGAACGAGATTTAATGACTTCAAATACCAGATAAAATAAGCTTCTAATAACGTCACACTTTTTGGAATAGAACGGCGTTGAAAGACTTAATAGACTTTAAAATTACAAGAAAAGATACGTTTCTAAACAAGTCACACACGTCATGGAATAGAGCGGTATTGAAAAACTTTCATTACATGGGAAGATAAGTTTCTAAACAAGTCACACACGTCATGGAATAGAGCGGTATTGAAAAACTTTCATTACATGGGAAGATAAGTTTCTAAACATGTCACACGTGTTATGGAATAGAGCGGTATTGAAAAACTTTCATTACATGGGAAGATAAGTTTCTAAACATGTCACACGTGTTATGGAATAGAGCGGTATTGAAAAACTTTCATTACATGGGAAGATAAGTTTCTAAACATGTCACACACGTCATGGAACAGAGAGGTATTGAAAAACTTTCATTACATGGGAAGATAAGTTTCTAAACATGACACAAAAGTCATGGAATAAAACGGCATTTATCATCATCAGCATTAAGTTCCGTCTCTTCAATGAAGGTTGGCTTCAAATTATCTCCAACATCTCCTGTCTCCTGTCTTGGAGGTGTACTCTGCTAGACTGTAACCTGTCTATCGTGTAATGCTACTCTCCAACTCGTATCTCTGTCTACCTCTTGCTCGCTTCCCTTTGACTTTACCCTAAAGTAAGGTCTTCAATAAGGTGTCATGTCTTTTAATATGTCCAAAGTATTTTATTTGCCTGATCATTATTTCTCTTAGCAGTTCTTTCTTCATATAAGTGTTTCAGTATCTCTTTATTTATTTCTTCTCTTTCCATGATGTTCTCCCTCTTCTTGTATATACCCACATATCCAATGCATCAATTTTATCTTGTAATTGTTTATTTAGTGTCCATGTTTCTGAGCCATACATTAATATAGAATAGATGTTGCATTTTATAATTCTCATGCTTAACTTGTGTGTAATTTGTTTAGATATTAATAATGTCCTCAATTTATATATACTAATTTATGTTGATTTAATTTAACCGAATTAATAATTTATATATATATATATATATATATATATATATAAAATTAACAGACAGAAAAAAACTATGTCTAAAAATGTAACCGTCCTGGAACAATGCATTTCTTTTCTCTGACACACCATGGAAGGAAGTTACCATTAAATACTTCACGCGCCATAGAGACTACCTTTAACAGTTTTCGTTCTATGGGAGACTACCCTTGACATTTTCCATGTTATGGGAGATAGCTGCATATAAACTTCTTACAAATCAGGGGAGAGAATATCCTATTAACATATTACGTTCTAAGATAGACAACTGTCTACATTATCTCCTTCGAGACACTTTTTTCTAACCACACAGAAGAAGACTTTGTTAGCTTTATTGTCAGAAAACGGGGTGGCAGGATTACCTGAAGTGCGCTCTCATTAGTATTGTTTTGTAATGGTAGACATATAATACTTATAGATTGTGATCGCTGTCCGTAAGGGATACATTTCTATTCTTCCATTCTCAGTGAAATTGTGTTAATTGTTTTTAAAGTACATTTATTCGTTGTAATTTATCAATCCATCGATCCATCATGCACAAACATAGAACCCGTAAGTATCGTAATTCTACCATATTTGATACTCCAACAGAGGGATTTCTCAGTGATCGTATGAGTGAGGAAATCGGCCTGTCCAGTACTTTATGTTGAATGTACATTATTTTCTTAGCACCCCTCTGTTTCTTTCACCTTCAACTGTTCCATGTAGGATTGTTATTGACAAAGAATCATTTCAGCCTACAAACCATGCACAATTTCTCGTTGTCTGATATCTATCCCAAGGTGAATGATTGTTGATCGTATTTACACTTGCGGTTAAGCGTAGAGGTGGGAGCTGAAGTTGTCGTTTAAATACCAGATGAGCCGTCTTGGTTGCATTAAGCCCACGTTTTTTCAAGGCTATCGTGATGTTTTCTATCCACGATTTTGTTGGTCTACTTTCGCCTTATGACCGAATATTTTTCTGTTATATGATCTTATTTGTGTTTGGTTTAGGTTATTCTCATAAAGTTACCGAACCATTTTACTTGCTTTCCTTCAATATAGTCAATACATGATTTTATACCAACTCTCTTCCTAATTTCTTCATTTCTTATTTTATATAGTTTAGTAACCATTACAGCTTTTCTCAGACACTTCATTTCACATGTACCGATTGTCCTCTGCTGCGAGACTGTTAAAGACCATGTTTCACATTGGTAGCTGTGTGTAGGTATAAAAATTGTAGATATTACACTGGTCCAAATCAAATTTGATATCTATGTTTTTTTAAATACAAATTTAGGATAATGTTATTGTGCTGAATCCAAAAATAACATTGGTTTTGCTCAATCAGGTCAGTTTTTTTTATCTAGCACCACACATAAATGGGTCATATTCCATGTCAAATCAATCAGTAAAACGACAATTGATTTCCACACATTTGATCAAAAGTGTGTTGGTTTTTTTTTCTACTTAAAAGGACATTATATAAAAAACAAGTATTTTATTGTCACGTGTATTGATATTTTCTCGCAATATGTTGCACAATTTCTTAATCTATCTTGGAATATACAAATTATGAAGATTTCACATGTTTAAACTTACTAGTATTGAGAATTTTGTTAGTATTTTTTTAAGGTGTCAAGTGTTTCAAATGGCTTCATTTAAAAGATCTTGCAGAAATAAGCCTAACATCTTCTGCTAAATCAGCGGTGAATACACCCTCATGACCAGGACCATATTTTGATCAAATGTGTGGAAACCAATTGTCGTTTTACTGACTGATTTGACATGGAATATGACCAACACCAAGTTAACTTGGTGACCAGGATAAAACTTGGGCTCCTTACATGGCGTGCAAGTCATGCACTGAATACCCGCGTCAGTGGATTAAAGGCAAGAAGAGCAGTCTGAAATTTGGAATACCCATGGTTTGGAGGGAGCCCACAAACCATGTCTTTGACTGCTATTTCTTTACTATTGATGTGACTGGGATCTATAGAAAGAATCAAAATGTCCTCAAGTTTATCCTGATCTTGAATCAGCACATCGTCCTGTAGCTCACTCTGATGAATGTCCAGTACCTGTCTATGCAGACCTCCCTGACATCAGTGATGAAGATTCTTCCAGTTTTCTAGAAGGTCAAGAGGAGAATGAAGAAGAAGAGACATTTAGCGATGATGCTCCACTTCCTGTTTTACCAAAATGAGCTTAACGATCTTGTTTGTGATCTCAATTTGTTGAAGTCCTCAGCTGAGCTCTTGGCATCTTGATTAAAAGAAAAGAACCTCTTGTCTGACAGTGCATGCATCACTTTTTATCGCAACAGGCATCAAGAGTTCCTCCATTTTTTCTTTGAAGAGAAAGACTTGGTGTACTGTACATATAGTGTTCACCTTCTGCAGAAGCTTGGAGTGCAACATTATGAACCCAGAGATTGGAAACTGTTCATTGACAGCTGCAAGAAATCACTAAAATGTGTTCTGCTTCACAATGACAATCAGTTTGCATCTGTACCCCTTGCTCACTCGACTACACTGAAGGAGAAGTATGAAGCGGTGAAGTATGTGCTGGATAAATTTTGTTATTATCAGCACGAGTGGTAGCCTATATTTGTGTTGACTTGAAGATGGTGAATTTCCTATTGGGACAACGGTCTTGCTTTACAAAGTACCCCTGCGTTATGTGCATGTGGGATAGTAGGGACATTCTCAGCACTATACCAAGAAGAACGATTTTATTTCTTCTCTTGGTATACTGTGGACTCCTGGTGATTTATTACTTGTGCTATGTTTTAAGCCTTCTTCTATTCCTTGATTTAGTTTATCTGGTTCTGTGGTTTCTAGACCTTTTTGATCATTTGAGTGTCTATATTCTGTTGGGATGCTAGGGTTGTATAATTCCTGAAAGTATTCTTTTCACCTTCATTTCCTATTTATGCTGTTCACGTATGTTTGCCATTATTATCATTGATGATTGTTATGGGATTATAACTCTCTTCTCTCACTCGCATTGATGTAATACTTTTGAAAAATTCTCTTGAGATTTACATATGTAAGTTAAATTGTGTTCCATGCTTGTTCCACGAATGAACGTTTGCTTCTTTCATTTCACGCTTCGCATTTTTTCAAGCTAGTCGACATTTAAGATAGTTTTCATGATGTTTGGATTTGAACCATTTTTGGAAACATTATTTTTTTTTCTGTTGTACACCTTTTTGTATCTTCATACTCCGTCATGATGTTTTATTTTATTTCTTAGGACGTCCTGTGGTGCATATATTGTGTAGGTGTTTTATCATTACATTTTTGAAAATATCCCATTCTTTTTGGATGTTATCAGTTTCTTTTGGTAGTCTATGAAAAAATTGAATCATTTCCTTATACACATATAAGGAAATTTATTTTATATTATATTTTTCAATTTGTTTTGTTTCTTCTAGAGCTTTCAGGTGTAGACATTTTAACATCCATTGTTATGTTTTTTTTTTCTTTTATTGGTGTTGTTCTTATTTGTTCTCTTTTCTCAGTGAGTATAACAGATCTGTGAACTGTATCAATGTCTATGCGTGGAAAAACATTTGCATCAGTGATGTGTCTCTTTTTCCTTTGTCTAACGAAATCAAATCAAATCAATTTGGAAAGATTGTAGTAAGTTGTCCCATTTAATCCATATTTGTATGTGGATTAGTCTGTGTTGGTAAAAATAATTTGTTATTATAAGTCCATGTTCTAGGCATATATTGACCAGTTCTTTCCTGCTATTATTTCGTTCTGTTGTTATGTCCCCGTAACTGCCTAAACAGTATTAAAGATAAACAAAAATAGGTAGAGGTGTTACTAAAAACAGACATAAAACAACTTAACAACGAGATACATAGACAAATTTTGTTAGTTTGTTTTATGTCTTATTTTAGTAACAACTCTACCTATTTTTGTTTACCTTGATATTTTCCTTGTGTTACTCCAGCCACTTACTTACTGTTTGGTGTTGTTACCCTACACTGGAACATTTATCCCTAAACAGTATTCACTCTGTGCTCTTTTCTTCCACATTCTACCGTTGAAAACACTCATAAATGATAATTCTTGTGTGTTGTTAATCTTGTTTAGAACATTTGATAGGTTTTCAAAACATTGTGTAGTTTATTCTATATTTTTTTTGGGTGTCATTGCAACGAGCGTATATTTGGTTTAGTGTGGTTATTCTTTCTTCTTCTATCAGTTGTAACCATACTATCCTTTTCTGCAATGTACTCTATGCCTGTGTGATATTTAGTTTTATTTGGATTGACCAAGAAACCAACGACATGTTTCTCATTCAAGGTGTTGTCTTCTCGCTCCATATTAGTTCGTAGTTTTGTAATTTTTTTTATATGTTACCCTCATTCTTTCTGGTATCTGCAATGTCTAAATTGTCTATACGTTTCTTTGTCATACATTTGATCAGCTCTGGTGTCTTGTTGCCGAGACCACATACATTTGATCAGCTCTGGTGTCTTGTCGCCGAGACCACATAAATTTAATTTAGCTGTTCTTGTGGTCTTCATTTGATAAATGTTGTCTATTCGCTCATGAAATTAATTATTATTTTGATTCTTTATACATATCTATTTTATGTCATATGTACACATTTGTCTTATATTCTCTATAGTAGATTCGTAGAATTCGTCGGTAAGATTTCTATTCGAAGACATGTAATCGTCTCTCCATGTGTGCAGCGAATGTCCAACTCTCACAACCATACAACACAATAGAAAGGACTAATGAGTTATAAAGTTTGATTTTCACTCTAACACAGATGTTGCTTTTCTAATTTACATTTGGCCTGGACATAGAAACTAACGCAATCTCCTGATGTATCTTTAATTCCGTTGTGCATATCCCACTGCTGCATATGCAAGATCCTAGGTATTTGAAAGTATTCACTTCCACAAGCTTCTACCCATTCCTCGTGATGTTGGTCTATAGTTCCGAGACTTAGCTGTTAACCAAGTTTTTACTATTGTCTGTGTTTATTTACATACCGTTCTTACTAATAATTCGTTTTTAAACTTTGCTGCTAATTCTTAATTCAGCACGTCGTCCTGTAGCTTCCTCTGATGAATGTCCAGTACCTATCCAGACCTCCCTGACATCAGTGATGAAGATTCATGTTCTGATCCAGCTATAAGATCAATATCATCAGTGAAATGCAAATTACAGATAGGACAACCTTAGATCGACATAGACGTTGTAATCCTGAGAGGTCTCCTGTACACGATAGATACTAAGTGTATGTAATGAGGTCACCATGCTGTCTCACAATCATGTAAAACAAGAAATAACAATAAAATATAGTAACATTATTACACTATCTTAGCATTGATCACTTGTCGGTTGTGTTACTGCAGCATCTACCCCTTGTTGGATATCATCTATCAGTTTTGTCGGTTGTGTTACTGCGACATACTCCACCTTGTAACCATACTATCTGTAATTAACCATACTGTCGGAATCTTCTGCCAGTTGGCTTATTTATATTTAGTCTCTTGTAATATGCGCTCTAAGTATATTTTTGAATAGTTACCTTACGTTTTAATATTACGAAGTTTTATATAAGTTACGACTAGTTAGTCTCGCCACCAAACGGTTGGTCAGCCTATGGACATAACATATGGTCAGCATATGAACATAAGAGATGGTCAGCCTATGGACATAACAGATGGTCAGACTATGGATCGAGCAGACACACCCAGTGCAATTCGTGAGCTTGCACCATCGAAGGATTTTGAGATAAACGAGGATTTAACAATATCGAGAATGCGCAATTTGAGATTGCGGATAGGCGTACCCCGTAGATAACACCTGACAAAGATTTCAAAAGTAGCACTGAACCAACACAGAACAGAACCGAAACCATCAGTTGTTATACTTTTAGAGATTTACTAAAGCGGGGAACTGAGCACCTATGAGCATGTCCGGTATGCGATGAGGTTAATCAACATACCAAACATAAGCTGAACTAAAGCTATTTACAAAGCAAATATAATTTATGCAAATCTTTCGAATTCCTGAAGCACATGTGGCTGTCCGTAAATTATGTCAACAACTAGACGGAGGGGAGGAGTGGTGTATGTGTGTGTGAGTGTGTGTGTGTGAGAGAGAGAGAGAGAGAGAGAGAGAGAGAAAGAGATAGACTTTGACAGTAAAGAGTTAGGTTGTTCGCGTCAATACTACATTTTTTACAGAGTTCAGGATAATGGAGAGTTATCTGAAACGTTTCCTGTCTCAAATGGAGTAAAAACAAAGATGTGTATTAGTACCTACCCTATTTAGCATCATGTTCTCTGCTATGTTGGAGGATGCTTTCAGAGATCTAGACCTGGGAGTAAACATCACCTATCGCATAGACGGAAAATTGTTCAACCTTCGGCGGCTTCGAGTAAAAACCAAAGTTAAATCACACAAAATCAGGGATCTTATATTTGCTCTAAATGCAAACTCTGAGGCTGATCTACAATGTATTATAGACAGATTCTCCAAAGCCTGTACCAACTTTGGGCTTACCATTAACACAGAGAAAACAGAAGTCATGTTAGAACCAGCACTTGGCAAAAGCTATCTCGAGCCCTGCGTAAAGGTAAATGGTGTAGCACTGAAAGTTGTGAATATATTCACATATCTAGGCAGTACGTTATCACAAAATGCCAACGTTGATGATGAAGTGTATACAAGGATCGCCAAAGCAAGCAGTACTTTCGGCAGATTGTACGCAAATGTTTGGCGTAGAAATGGCATTAACCTACAGACTAAGCTGAACGTTTACAGAGCAGTGGTACTTCCAGTGCTGCTATACGCTAGTGAAATATGGACTGTGTATAGACGTCATGTGAAAAACTCAATCATTTTCATACAAATTGTCTCAGAAAAGTTATGAACATCAGATGGCAAGAAATTCAAGATACCACTGTCCTTGATAGAGCTGGTATCCCAAGCATTGACACGATCCTGATGCAGAGACAGATTCGTTGGGCAGGTCATTTGGTGCGTATGCCAGACCATCTTCTGCCAAAGATACTTCTCTATGGTGAGCTAGAGAAGGGTATACGATCTCAAGGTGGCCAAAGGAAGCGCTACAAGGACTCGTTAAAGAACTCACTGAAAGCCTTTGAAATACACACGATACATGGGAAGAACTTGCACGAAATAGATCTACATGGCGTTCTAAAATAAAAAATAGCGCATCATCTTGTGAAAAGAAGAGAAATGCAGCAGCTCAACAGCGGAGAGCAGCTAGAAAGTCACGGATAGACCAAGATCAAGATAACTTATACAGTCGTTATTCCATGTCCAAACTGTCCAAGGACATTTACAGCTCGAATAGGGCTCATTAGCCATCTGCGAACTCATAATCAAGGACATAACTAAAATTGAATTTTCAAAAGTGGATGTAACAAATGGTCATCATCACTTGTGATGGACAAACAACACACTACATTTTTAACACACCAATTACATTGTTTGAAATTTCAATATTTTTCGTTAAATATGAAATAATTCATACTAGTTTTGGCTGTTTAAATTATTGGGGAGGAGGGAGGGGGTGTTGACAAAATTACGAAGAGATGGTTCCTAAATTCGTGACATTTATTGACAAGGAGGTGAGGGGTTTGGGGGGGGGGGTGATTTATGCACAGTTGACTTAGAAAATATCTATCTATCCATCCATCCATCCATCCTTCCATCCATCCATGCATCTATCTATCTATCTATCTATCTATCTATCTATCTATCTATCTATCTATCTATCTATCTATCTATCTATCTATCTATCTATCTATCTATCTATCTATCTATCTATCTATCTATCTATCTATCTATCTATCTATCTATCTATCTATCTATCTATCTATCTATCTATCTATCTATCTATCTATCTATCTATCTATCTATCTATCTATCTATCTATCTATCTATCTATCTATCTATCTATCTATCTATCTATCTATCTATCTATCTATCTATCTATCTATCTATCTATCTATCTATCTATCTATCTATCTATCTATCTATCTATCTATCTATCTATCTATCTATCTATCTATCTATCTATCTATCTATCTATCTATCTATCTATCTATCTATCTATCTATCTATCTTACTATCTATCTATCTATCTATCTATCTATCTATCTATCTATCTATCTATCTATCTATCTATCTATCTATCTATCTATCTATCTATCTATCTATCTATCTATCTATCTATCTATCTATCTATCTATCTATCTATCTATCTATCTATCTATCTATCTATCTATCTATCTATCTATCTATCTATCTATCTATCTATCTATCTATCTATCTATCTATCTATCTATCTATCTATCTATCTATCTATCTTACTATCTAACTATCTATCTATATATCTATCTATCTATCTATCTATCTATCTATCTATCTATCTATCTATCTATCTATCTATCTATCTATCTATCTATCTATCTATCTATCTATCTATCTATCTATCTATCTATCTATCTATCTATCTATCCATCCATCCATCCATCCATCCATCCATCCATCCATCCATCCATCCATCCATCCATCCATCCATCCATCTATCTTTCTATCTATCTATCTACATATATATTGGCGATTCTATGATCTTGATGTTATGTGTGATATGAATGAATAGATGATCTATTTTCTAACTATGCCATGTGCAGTATTTGAATATGAAGTAATATTTAGATGTCTCAGAGTGGTGGTAACTACCTGTTGTAAAACCAACAAGCAAAGCGTGATTTCAATCTTCATACCAATATGGTGTTATCAATGTGAGACATGGACACTAATTTAAGAACAAGAAGAAAAAGAGAGGCAGTTTACTACGTTTGAAGTGAGATGATTAATAAAAACAGCAAGCAGAACAAGAAGAGATCATGTGAGGAATGAACAGATTACAAGAAATGTTGGAACAAAATCGGTGGTCAAATATTTAAAAAAGAAAATGAAAAGATTCGGTCACTTAATGAGAATAAATCCTGATTGGCCAAAGGCAAGAGCATACATTATTAGAGTTGAAACGAGACAGAGAAAGACAACACAGGGGGGGGGGGGCGCGGGGATGATGAACACAGAGTCGATGTTACCAACGTTCTGAGGCATTACAATAATTATGCGCATTTTAGATTTATCTCCTTATTCATTCGCTTAATTTTCTGCTATCTTTCATTTACTTTTATTTATTTTACTCGTTCGTTATTTTTCTTGTACATGTTTTCGTTATTTATTTTCTTTTTCTTATTCGCTATACTTTATTATCAGCTGTTACTTCACTTTTCTTCCTATCTTAATGTGTGACTTTTTCTGTAATTGCCATTTTGTTGTTGTTGTTGTTTGCTTTTGTCCTCATGAAGACATTTTAGTGGAAACGTCGTCTCGATGGTTTGTATGGTGTTTGATTAAATGTTGTGTAGACTAATTACCTACTTCGATTATTCCTATATTTCCATGTGTTGTCCTAGCCCTTACACACGTTGGGTTGTTTCCCAGCACTGGGGATGCATACCTTGTCAATGCACATCAAACAAAACAATGCGATAGCCCGAAAACCAATAGTCAATCAATCCTGCTAGGCCTAAAAGAAAAAGCAGAGAAAATACAACATATTGATATACATCAGTAATTTTTGTAGGGATACGCAGGGATATGCTGTATGACCACCTTATATTACTTTGGTTATTTATGTTTTAAGTATCAACGTCACAAAATGTTATGTTCAAGAAAACTAAAATTCCACTGTGAAACACTACTAGTATTATGTAATTTATTTTTGTTCAGGTTTTCTTAGCAATCAAGCACATCGTTTAACAGTATAGACATACAATGCAAAAAATATATATTGTTTTCGATTTGTAGCTGACCACGCCCATTCTTTTCCCTGCTAGTAAAATTGATAAAAAAAAGGTAGTCTCCAGTTAAAAAATACCTACTTTCACATTATAAGGAAACTTACCGCCATCTTTCGTCATACTACCGTCCTGCTGGCAAATCGGGTTTTTTTTTTTCTAAAGTGACTCATTAGACTTTCCCGTGATTTTCATTGATCATTGTGTGTAGATTTTGTGTCGATAGAAAAATAAAATCAGCATATAAGATAAATGCATCACTTTAAAAGGATGAATCCCAATTTAGCTCACACGGGTTGCGTAGTGCCCTAGTCGATGGTGACGAACAAGGCAATTTCACCCCTCGAGACGTAATGATCTCAGACTGACAGATGCTCCCTCAAAATGCTGTTCACTCAAATTTAAGCAAAATCATTATCTAGTTTCCGATTATCTGTTTACCCAAATTTTTTTTTTATTATTCAGAATAATAGTTGGATCCGACATGTCACTTATCGCTGCTGATCCAACTTTATCTGTACTTTTCATTGGCTGAAGAATCAAACGATACGCCAAAGTGACCAATGGTCTGTCTGTTGAGCCAAGATAATTCACTTTGTGTGATGGATGTGAATGGCTATTGTGGAGATAGATTTGTCTTCATTTTAACATGGGTTCTGCACTTCCTTGAATGCTAAAATAGGAATTATTTGTTTACCGTGAAGCTAGTTCTGCGTAGACTTGAATGATATCTTACAGAATATAAATCATATAATTCAGAAATATGCGTCAGCACAGTTGAACTGTGGAGAAAATAAAGATTGGTATGGAAACACTGATCTTTTTAAAAACTCTTACTCGAATATGAAGATTGTTACATTGTTATAACTGTTTTTGAAGTAATTAATCAAATTTATATGTGCATGTGTGTGTTTATGTGTTTATGTGTGTGGTGTGTGTGTGTATCGATGGCAAAGAGGAAAGTGTGAGAGGGTTAACCCTAATTATTTTTATCTGTTTTATTTTAGTAATCAAAGCATATTCTGCTTTTTCCGTAGAAAAATAACATCGCTGATGTACGCTATCTATACTTGTAAAAATTATTATGAGAGACGGTTATAACCATTTTATTATTTTTATACTTACCAGTAAAGCTCAAAAACGTATATGGAAACTCATAGAAATATAAAACAACCCGCAGCACTGTTCGTGTGTGTATGATATTTATATTACTCGTACTAAAACTCTCTTTGGGATCTCTCTCCTGAAGCAGAACAATGGACTCAGTAGATGTCCAGCGGGATGTAGTCCAGATAGCAATTCACAGATAATAACGTAATGGAAATTGATTGAATGAAGTTAATTAAAAAACAGAGCTGTTCACTAGAATCAGAAAGAATACATACGTGAAACGCGATGTCAAATATCTTTACAGTGAACACACAGTTAGACTATTGGGTATACGTATGACTTAATACAGATAACAGTAAACAAGATAGTTTTAAAGTTTAAACATTCAGGTCTTGTTTAAGAAAGCACAAGACATACAGTAATAATAGTTAAAATAATGGTCCTATCATAGCGTCGTTAGAAGACAGTCTTTTAACAACAGAGACATTATAAGACAGTCTTTTAACAACGGAGACATTAGAAGACAGTCTTTTAACAACGGAGACATTAGAAGGAAGTTATTTAACAATGGAGACATTAGAAGGAAGTTATTTAACAACGGAGACATTGCAAGGGAGTTATTTTAACAACGGAGACATTAGAAGACAGTCTTTTAACAACGGAGACATTAGAAGACAGTCTTTTAACAATGGAGACATTAGAAGGAAGTTATTTAACAACGGAGACATTAGATACAGTCATTTAACAATGGAGACATTAGAAGGAAGTTATTTAACAATGGAGACATTAGAAGGAAGTTATTTAACAACGGAGACATTGCAAGGGAGTTATTTTAACAACGGAGACATTAGAAGACAGTCTTTTAACAACGGAGACATTAGAAGACAGTCTTTTAACAATGGAGACATTAGAAGGAAGTTATTTAACAACGGAGACATTAGAAGGAAGTTATTTAACAATGGAGACATTAGAAGGAAGTTATTTAACAACGGAGACATTGCAAGGGAGTTATTTTAACAACGGAGACATTAGAAGACAGTCTTTTAACAACGGAGACATTAGAAGACAGTCTTTTAACAATGGAGACATTAGAAGGAAGTTATTTAACAACGGAGACATTAGATACAGTCATTTAACAATGGAGACATTAGAAGGGAGGTATTTAACAACGGAGACATTGCAAGGGAGTTATTTTAACAACGGAGACATTAGAAGGGAGTTATTTAACAACGGAGACATTAGAAGGGAGTTATTTTAACAACGGAGACATTAGAAGGGAGTTATTTAACAATGGAGACATTAGAAGGGAGTTATTTAACAACGGAGACATTAGAAGGGAGTTATTTTAACAACGGAGACATTAGAAGGGAGTTATTTAACAATGGAGACATTAGAAGACAGTGTTTTAACAACGGAGACATTAGAAGGGAGTTATTTAACAACGGAGACATTAGAAGGGAGTTATTTAACAATGGAGATATTAGAAGACAGTGTTTTAACAACGGAGACATTAGAAGGGAGTTATTTTAACAACGGAGACATTAGAAGGGAGTTATTTAACAACGGAGACATTAGAAGGGAGTTATTTTAACAACGGAGACATTAGAAGGGAGTTATTTAACAACGGAGACATTAGAAGGGAGTTATTTTAACAACGGAGACATTAGAAGGGAGTTATTTAACAATGGAGACATTAGAAGACAGTGTTTTAACAACGGAGACATTAGAAGGGAGTTATTTAACAACGGAGACATTAGAAGGGAGTTATTTAACAATGGAGACATTAGAAGGGAGTTATTTAACAATGGAGACATTAGAAGGGAGTTATTTAACAACGGAGACATTAGAAGACAGTGTTTTAACAACGGAGACATTAGAAGGGAGTTATTTAACAATGGATACATTCAATTTAACAATGATGTACGCGTACACAAGATTTGTCTTAGAGACGTGCTTAAATAGAAAATTATATTTAACACGGTTGCGTTAAACGTTGTGTGTGCGTGTGAAGACTTCACTTGCTGTGTGAACATGTTAAACTGTGAACGAGGAGAAGTAGAAAATCTGAGTTACTGTGTGAACATGTTAAACTGTGAACGAGGAGAAGAAGAAGAAATATGTCACAGAATGCGGTGGCTGTTAATAACAAATATCCTGGATAAAACGTACAATGTTTACCAAGTGCTCCTCCAATATGGTCCTACTTGCTGATCTCACACAGTGTCACATCTTGTTTAAAGTGAGCAGTCGTTTTTCGCCTTGTGTCGTTATCTATTCTCGTCACCAATACAGGCCTGTGGATTCATTCGTATCACGATTTCAATTTGAGGCTTTCGATTTATGCTGTGATTGGTTATTGACTGTCACCGCAAAGTAAACACAGTCACCACTGTAAATAACAGACAACTTTAAGTCTTTTAATTAGGTCTTTTTGGCTGTCGATGTGTCCACAGTACTATATTATGAACGAGTGACTCCATTTTTTGTTAATTTTGCGTGGCCATCCAATGGAAAACTAAGAAATAGACAATGCAAGATAAGTGAAGCTACGTGAGATCAGCGTGCAATAATGTCCTGGTGAAGAACTTGGAATACACTTAGCACATACATATTCCAATACTACTCGTGAGAAATGTACAAGTACACACAATTCAGGCAACACCTTGACAGCCGCCCATTATTGTGGAGTTGTTGTTGTTAATACTGGGAGGAATGTTTATACATTATGTCATCAACTGTGGGATGGGAAGGGTCTGAAAAAAGTTTGACAGTTGTTGCCATCGGATTGGACGTGATGGAAAATTTGTTGACACTAGAAGGGACGAGATTCAACAAATGTTGACACGGAGTGGATGTAATGCAAAAAATATTGACACGGGAGGGAACCGGTTGGAACATTTATTGACACGGGAGGGGACGGGATGGAACATTTGTTGATACGGGAGGGGACAGGATGGAACATCTGTTGCCACGGAAGCGGACGGGAATGGAACAGTTGTTGACACAGGAGGGGACGGAATGGAACAGTTTTATGCGCTGTCGTAGACAAGATTGGGACAGTTGTTGACACGGAAGTGAAGGGATTGGGACAGTTGTTGACACGGAAGTGAAGGGATTGGGACAGTTGTTGACACGGAAGTGAAGGGATTGGGACAGTTGTTGACACGGAAGTGAAGGGATTGGGACAGTTGTTGACACGGAAGTGAACGGGACTGAAAACGAGTCGATGTAAACACAAAATTCTTAACTAATCCAATGACATCGTTTTAAATCCACATTGCGTTTGAAAGATTTAAAAAAAAAATCATGCACTGTTTTTGTTATTTTTCTGCACAATATAGTTTCCGGATAGGGGGGATGACAATTTTGGTTGACATAAATAAGCAGACAGGGGCGAAGAAATAACTTATTTAAATAAACACCAGAAGTGTGACTATCTGAAGCATATGTAATATTTTAATAATATTTTATAAAAGAAAAAAAATGCTTTGTTTGAGAAAAATTGACTATGAACGATGAAGTGGACCATTTTCTCTCTACACAGTAAAATTTTGCTCAAAAGAAGAGAAATATATTGAGATACAATATTTTATCCAGCTACAGTTACAGTTCACCACTACTTTGCCATTTCCGATGCCAGGAAGTTGCATTACCAGAAGCAGACGTTCAAAAATAATCAGAGGACAATCAAATCTGGATAATTTCGCGCCATAATTTAGTTCCGGCGTAGTCTCAACTCTTCTGGTGCAGAATTTCTTTTCTTCCTAACGGCAGAATTCTGTAACTTTCATGTGCTGGTTATTGGTTATAGTTACAGAGATTTACATTCACAATTTATGCTTAATAAATTATAGTCACATTATAAATTATATTTACACAATTATATATTAGCAGCATAAGTTTAACAATTGCAATGAAAACAATTAAGTGTATTTTTTCTAGAAATATCCATGCTGTGTAGAATTTTTTTTTGTCATTCATTACTCTGAGGATGGCTATATTTTGGTGATCTTTATGGTGCATGGCAGTTTCTGAGTTTTTGTGTAATATTTAGACGGGACTACAGCCTACAGGAATCAAGAAGGATCACAGTTCTAATATAAGAGAGATCTCCCAGCGGGAGTTTGAGAATAATGAGCTGTAGAAAAAGATAAAGCTAGTATTGCTAGTATTGCTAGTATTGCTAGTATTTGAGTGTCCAACACGCTTCCCCCCACCCCACCCTATCATTTCTGAAAATGACATTTAGCGCTTCGAACTTAACCAAATAATCGATAAAAATATATTCCTTAGCAATTTTTAACAAAAAATCATGTCTTCTTATTCCTTGTTAGATAGTGAAATTTACACATGAAAGCGTACGAATGTCTTGTTTTTTGTTGTTTAAGCAAAGCCTCTCTCAATAAGGAAAACTATGACATTTGACATGGATGAGATTAGTTATAGATAGGAGAAAGCAATATTCCCGGAGACGATTTATTAGGGAGATGTAGTGGAGATATCCCTGAGGACAGGATTGATTTACAGATGTGACGAAATGAAGGTATTAATTTCAAGTGTATCTATGGATATTTATGAAAAATATGTCTACGGAAACAACAAAAAATATAAAATATATTTGTTTCATCTCTGTTATTTGTTTCATCTCTGTTATTTGTTTCATCTCTGTTATTTGTTTCATCTCTGTTATTTGTTTCATCTCTGTTATTTGTTTCATCTCTGTTATTTGTTTCATCTCTGTTATTTGTTTCATCTCTGTTATTTGTTTCATCTCTGTTATTTGTTTCATCTCTGTTATTTGTTTCATCTCTGTTATTTGTTTCATCTCTGTTATTTGTTTCATCTCTGTTATTTGTTTCATCTCTGTTATTTGTTTCATCTCTGTTATTTGTTTCATCTCTGTTATTTGTTTCATCTCTGTTATTTGTTTCATCTCTGTTATTTGTTTCATCTCTGTTATTTGTTTCATCTCTGTTATTTGTTTCATCTCTGTTATTTGTTTCATCTCTGTTATTTGTTTCATCTCTGTTATTTGTTTCATCTCTGTTATTTGTTTCATCTCTGTTATTTGTTTCATCTCTGTTATTTGTTTCATCTCTGTTATTTGTTTCATCTCTGTTATTTGTTTCATCTCTGTTATTTGTTTCATCTCTGTTATTTGTTTCATCTCTGTTATTTGTTTCATCTCTGTTATTTGTTTCATCTCTGTTATTTGTTTCATCTCTGTTATTTGTTTCATCTCTGTTATTTGTTTCATCTCTGTTATTTGTCATCTCTGTTATTTGTTTCATCTCTGTTATTTGTTTCATCTGTTATTTGTTTCATCTCTGTTATTTGTTTCATCTGTTATTTGTTTCAGTCTGTTATTTGTTTCATCTGTTATTTGTCTCATCTCTGTTATTTGTTTCATCTGTTATTTGTTTCATCTCTGTTATTTGTTTCATCTCTGTTATTTGTTTCATCTCTGTTATTTGTTTCATCTGTTATTTGTCTCATCTCTGTTATTTGTTTCATCTGTTATTTGTCTCATCTGTTATTTGTTTCATCTCTGTTATTTGTTTCATCTCTGTTATTTGTTTCATCTCTGTTATTTGTTTCATCTGTTATTTGTTTCATCTCTGTTATTTGTTTCATCTCTGTTATTTGTTTCATCTCTGTTATTTGTTTCATCTGTTATTTGTCTCATCTCTGTTATTTGTTTCATCTGTTATTTGTCTCATCTCTGTTATTTGTTTCATCTCTGTTATTTGTTTCATCTCTGTTATTTGTTTCATCTCTGTTATTTGTTTCATCTCTGTTATTTGTTTCATCTCTGTTATTTGTTTCATCTCTGTTATTTGTTTCATCTCTGTTATTTGTTTCATCTCTGTTATTTGTTTCATCTCTGTTATTTGTTTCATCTCTGTTATTTGTTTCATCTCTGTTATTTGTTTCATCTCTGTTATTTGTTTCATCTCTGTTATTTGTTTCATCTCTGTTATTTGTTTCATCTCTGTTATTTGTTTCATCTCTGTTATTTGTTTCATCTCTGTTATTTGTTTCATCTCTGTTATTTGTTTCATCTCTGTTATTTGTTTCATCTCTGTTATTTGTTTCATCTCTGTTATTTGTTTCATCTCTGTTATTTGTTTCATCTCTGTTATTTGTTTCATCTCTGTTATTTGTTTCATCTCTGTTATTTGTTTCATCTCTGTTATTTGTTTCATCTCTGTTATTTGTTTCATCTCTGTTATTTGTTTCATCTCTGTTATTTGTTTCATCTCTGTTATTTGTTTCATCTCTGTTATTTGTTTCATCTCTGTTATTTGTTTCATCTCTGTTATTTGTTTCATCTCTGTTATTTGTTTCATCTCTGTTATTTGTTTCATCTCTGTTATTTGTTTCATCTCTGTTATTTGTTTCATCTCTGTTATTTGTTTCATCTGTTATTTGTTTCATCTCTGTTATTTGTTTCATCTGTTATTTGTTTCAGTCTGTTATTTGTTTCATCTGTTATTTGTCTCATCTCTGTTATTTGTTTCATCTGTTATTTGTCTCATCTCTGTTATTTGTTTCATCTCTGTTATTTGTTTCATCTCTGTTATTTGTTTCATCTCTGTTATTTGTTTCATCTCTGTTATTTGTTTCATCTCTGTTATTTGTTTCATCTCTGTTATTTGTTTCATCTCTGTTATTTGTTTCATCTGTTATTTGTTTCATCTCTGTTATTTGTTTCATCTGTTATTTGTTTCATCTCTGTTATTTGTTTCATCTGTTATTTGTTTCAGTCTGTTATTTGTTTCATCTGTTATTTGTCTCATCTCTGTTATTTGTTTCATCTGTTATTTGTCTCATCTCTGTTATTTGTTTCATCTCTGTTATTTGTTTCATCTGTTATTTGTTTCATCTCTGTTATCTGTTTCATCTGTTATCTGATGATGGTGACAATAATTGCTACAACGAGCTATAAACGAATAAAATTGTTTGAATGTGCATTCTTCCAGAAAACATTAAGAATATCATGTAATCTTTTCGTACATTTATTGCAACTGCTGGTAGAGGGAAATGGGGTGTACTTTATGCATATAGTTAAGCAAGTAATCCGTGAATTCTTGACTTTATGTTTACAGGGAAGTTATAATTTGACAAAACATTGTGGACGTAATTTATCAACATCCCCATTGCTACAATTTGATATATTTCGAGTCCGTCGTCATGATTTCAGTGAATGAGTTAGTTCTGACGCAGGAGTTTAAGTCAGCTAATCATGTTACTCCATTGTGCCTAGTTCTGACGCTGAAGTTTAAGTCACCTAATCATGTCATCCCATTGTGCCTAGTTCTGACGCTGAAGTTTGCCATCTGATCATGTCACTGCATTGTGCCTAGTTCTGACACTGAAGTTTGTCATCTGATCATGTCACTGCATTGTGCCTAGTTCTTACACTGACGTTTGTCATCTGATCATGTCACTGCATTGTGCCTAGTTCTGACGCTGAAGTTTGTCATCTGATCATGTCACACAATTGTGCCTAGTTCTGACGCTGAAGTTTATCATCTGATCATGTCACGCCACTGTGCCTAGTTCTGACGCTGAAGTTTATCATCTGATCATGTCACGCCACTGTGCCTAGTTCTGACGCTGAAGTTTATCATCTGATCATGTCACGCCACTGTGCCTAGTTCTGACGCTGAAGTTTATCATCTGATCATGTCACACCATTGTGCCTAGTTCTGACGCTGAACTTTATCATCTGATCATGTCACTCCGTTTTTCCCAGTTTTAAATAGTTTAGTACAGTGCTGGATTTAAATTAAGTTCACCTGTCTGTCTCAAGAGAGGAGTAAAGAATAGCGGCAATTTTTTATGCCAAACATCTAGTAAGACACGTCTTATGCTGCTGTGGGTGGTAGGGTTGTCTGTCCCATCTACTGAAAGGTAAAAGTGTCATATAATTCATTCTAAAACCGCATGTGTTATTATAGAACGGTGCAGTAATCGCAGTCAAACTGTAGAACATGACACAACACATTCTATTTCCGGACTACATTCTTCTAATCTGCTAGTTGAAGAGTGAATATAAAATAAAGTAATTTTATCATGTCACTCCACTGATAGAAAAGAGGCCGGAATCGTGAATATAAGATTGAGGCAAAATGGTGGACAAAAGTTCTATATGTGGGTTCCGGTTGGAATAAGGTAAGCATGGAAGTATAAGATGTATTTTATAGCTTTACTCGCCAATGCATCATCATCATTTGTTATACAGTCGATATATGTTATACTTTGTTCTTTGTTGAGAATCCTCTGCGGCACGGTATGAACGGTAGATATACGTTATACTCTGTTCGTTGTTGAGAATCCTCTGCCGCACGGTATGAGCAGTAGATATATGTTATACTCTGTTCGTTGTTGAGAATCCTCTGCCGCACGGTATAAACAGTAGATATATGTTATATTCTGTTCGTTGTTGAGAATCCTCTGCCGCACTCCTTTCTTATCAAGCATTTTCTTATCTTTCGAAACATATTCTAGGAAGCTCATAGAATAAGTGTGTGATTTGTTGGTGGTTGCGTCATCAGCGACGACGTGAGAACCGCTAAAACTGTATGAAGATGGGAGCTTAATGAAGCCAACAGTAGCTGGAAAATAAGAGTGGTCTAGCCAAGCCTGACATCGAGCAGAACCACAGTCCTGCCCAAGCAATTGCTGGTGCTAAAGTTGGAGATACAATGCAATAGGCGCGCTAGTAACCGTGGTACCACGCAACACGACTATATACTGGCCAAACAGAGACGGATATCCACAGACAACTGTACGGGGAGCATCTAGAAGCTTTAAAATACACCAGCATTTATTAAGTAAACCGAAGTTGCTGTGTGGACATATTAAACTTCGAACGAGGAGAAGAAGATTGTCTCTACATCTATTCTCTTGCTGGATGTTGTGGTACCATAGACTGCAGATTTTTCCATCAACTTCCTTCCATTTCAGTAGGTAACGTAGACATATCACATATGTTGGTTTCCCTTACGTCTGAGCTATCTGTGCGTCTGAGCTATCTGTGCGTCTGAGCTATCTGTGCGTCTGAGCTATCTGTGTGTCAACTATCAACATTAAAGGCCGTCTTCACATAGTTTATAAATGATCTTGAAGATCATATGTCTCTTGTCTTGTTGGTACACCTTCTTATAATGTTTCTTATCCATTTTGTGATGTTTTTTGACCATCCACTACACAGTAAGCTTCTTCGTGTGAAGGAAATCAAATTCAAAAGAGGTATATCGTGGATGGGTCGTGCCGAGGATACCGTTAAACTGATCTGCGCCCCAGTAGGTATAACTCCTGGCGAGGAAAGGATACCTATTTCTATGGTCTTTCAAGAGGCAGTCAAGACCGTCATTACACGCAATAGAAAGTGCAGGGAACACAGCCCTGAGATCGTGGATGCTGAAGTCAAGGCACTAATCTTCGAGCATACCAATGCCACAGATTTGATTTACACAGACGGGTCGATCATCCGTCACCAACAATGAGCATTAGCTTTTATTGCCAGATCTAATGGAAGAACAGTACACGAAGCCAGTGGTGCTTTTACTGTAACGACATGCAGTCTAACAATGGAAATATTTGCCGAAACGCAGGCATTTAACTTACTGGAATTGTAAGCTTACTCCCATGCGTACATACTAAGTGACTAATGAATATGATTCAGAAAGTAAAAATAGGTGATGTAGGCAAAGGAATAGGTGGAGATAGCCAACATGATGTCATTACTAGGGAAAGTAACTCTTATCTTTGTCCCCGAACATGTGGGCGTGTGTCTCCGGGAAACGAACGGGCCGATCAATTAGCTAGCCTCGTCGCCACAACAGAAGGTCAGTTTATGGACCGAGAAGACATACACGTTGCTCTTCCTGAGTCCTCACGATCAGAAGATTTTGAGATGAATGAGCATGAGTCAATATCGAGAATACGCGAACTGAGAGTGAGGATTGGCGTGGCTCATAGAGTTCACCGGACAAAGATTTCATAAAGAGCAGTGAACAAGCATATAACCATCAGCCGTTATAACCTGAGGGATTTACTGAAGCGGAGCTCTGAGCAGCTATGGAGTTGTCCAGTGTGCGAAGAGGATAATCAACATACCTTGAATACCTTCAATAAGTTGTCATATCTTTTAATATGTTAAAAATATTGTGCTTGTTTGAAGTGCACTTGTTGTACTAGTATTTTCTAATACGCAGTCTTGTCAGAACTTCTTTGTTCGTGTTCTTCTTTTTCCATGAACTTTTCCATATTCATATATGTCCTTGGATCAAACACGTCATTTATGTATTCTAGTTTGTGGCTGTCAAGTAAACTGCGCGTCTGTGACGGCTTGTGATAGCTGGTTCAAATCCCACAGAAGCCATTAGTGCATCCGCATGTACAGAAATCAATGGCAAATTACCGAACGCATTAATATTGTTTAGAAATCCATTACAGAGAAAGAATTGTAGGTTAATGTTTACTTCCTGAACAGGATATATTACCATTTGTAAAAGTTGTTTGTTCGTTGTCCATGTTTCTGATCCATTCATAGTGTACATGTTACACTTTATAATTCTCATTTGAAGTTTGTGATTTCTTTGCTTTACTTTGGATATGTATAGATTTGTTTGAAGTTTCATGATTATCATTAAACAACTTTATCCATTCGTATTCTATTTTTATAATTTAAAATGGGAAATATTTTGGCACGATGTTAACAGAATATAGATGCTCATGTGAGATAAAGAGCCGAACTGCACAAGCCAAATCAGCATTCCAAAAAATTAGAACCATTTTGTGCAATGGAACGCTAACATTGCAGATCCGAATTCGAGTGCTGAGATGTTATATCGAACCAATTTTTTATGGATGTGAAGCGCGGACTGTAAACAAAAACATTCAAAACGAATTGGAGGCTACAGAGATGTGGTTTCTGAATAGAATTATGAAAATAGCATGGACAGCTAAGAAATTTAATACAGATGGTCTCAGTAATGCTGGCGTACAAAGATCAACCATATCGAACATTAAGGGCAGACAGTCAATTTTCTAGGGCATGTGCTGAGAAGAAAACATCTTGAACACCTAAAAACCACTGGAAAGATCAAGGGGAGAAAAGACATGGGAAGCCAAATAAAGAAGTTGCTAGATAGACTAGCATTATGGCACGGGAGAAGTTCACCAACCGAACTTATTTATTATACAAGAGTAAGAGACTCGTGGAGAGATATGATCGCCTACGCCATTCGGCATTGCACTTAGTCGATTGATTATATTTTGATCCATTCTTATTCTACTTTCATCAATTTTTATTCTAATTTTATCCATTCTTATTCTAATTTTACACATTCTTAATCTACTTGTATTTATTCTTATTCTACTCTTATCCATTCTTATTCTACCTTTATCCAATCTTAATCTACCTTTATCCAATCTTATTCTACCTTTATCCAATCTTATTCTAGTCTTATCCATTCTTATTCTACTTTTATCAAATCTTATTCTAAGTTTAATCGTTCTTATTCTACTTTCAACCATATCTATTCTACATTTATTATTCACTCCTACGAATAGATGAGGATAGAGTTGTATGGAGAGTATTTTGTGCTGATTAATCCACTACGACCATGACACTATGACACTAATCCACTATGACACCACTACGACCCTGATTGGTTAAATGTCCTATAATTTATATTCTAATTCTGTAAATTCTAATTCTCCTTTTAAACACATACAATCAAATATTTATAATATTAATAATTGTCATATATAGGCCATAATATACAAGTTTTGGTTCGTAGTTTCATGCAGCGATGATTTCCTATCCGGGAAATTTGGTTGGTAGTTTCATGCAGCGATGATTTCCTATTCGGGAAATTTGGTTGGTAGTTTCATGCAGCGATGATTTCCTATCCGGGAAATTTGGTTGGTAATTTCATGCAGCGATGATTTCCTATCCGGGAAATTTGGTTGGTAGTTTCATGCAGCGATTATTTTCTATTCGGGAAATTTGGTTGGTAGTTTCATGCAGCGATGATTTCCTATCCGGGAAATTTGGTTGGTAGTTTCATGCGGCGATGATTTCCTATCCGGGAAATTTGGTTGGTAGTTTCATGCGGCGATGATTTCCTATCCGGGAAATTTGGTTGGTAGTTTCATGCAGCGATGATTTCCTATCCGGGAAATTTGGTTGGTAGTTTCATGCAGCGATGATTTCCTATCCGGGAAATTTGATTGGTAGTTTCATGCAGCGATGATTTCCTATCCGGGAAATGTGGTTGGTAGTTTCATGCGGCGATGATTTCCTATCAGGGAAATTTGATTGGTAGTTTCATGCAGCGATGATTTCCTATCCGGGAAATTTAGTTTGTAGTTTCATGCAGCGATGATTTCCTATCCGGGAAATTTAATTGATAGTTTGATGATCCAACAATTATTTCATAGTTGGGAAGTTTAGTTGGAAGGTTGCTAGTCCAGCGACGACTAATAGGGAAGGTTGGTAGGTTGCTGACTTAGCAATTTATTTCTACCCAGGCGGGTTGGTTGGTATGTTGCTGATCCAACTATGACATATTACCCGGGAAGTTTTGTTGGTAAGTTGTTGATCCAACGGTGACATTTTACCCGGGAAGTTTTGTTGGTAAGTTGTTGATCCAACGATGACATTCTACCCAGGAAAGTTAGTTGGTAGTTTGCTGATCTAACGATGATTACCATCCGTTGTTAGATTAGACGAACTGCAGGAGATGCCCAGAAGATAATTTAAAAAATATTTGTCTACTTTAGGGACTGTTCCTATATTACGCCAACAATTTGTAGGTTGGAGAGGGAGGGGGCGGGGGTTTCGTCTTTAATATTCCAACAGATAAGGGGGGCGGGGGGATTTACAAAAGTTGAAGTCAAGAAAAGTGTTTATATACCAATTAAAATTTGTGAAATTGACTTGATGCCCACTAACATTAGAAAAGAAATGTCTGTTTTCGTAATTTTTCTGCAGATATTTATGATATGGGGGGGGAGGCGGTTTTTGACATAGTTAAGCATTTACTTATTGACAGTCAGTTGACAAGAGGGTACGAACAATATGAAATGTCGGCAAACAACTGTCTACGTAATGTATGGACATCACGTTAGGGTCTCTCCTCCAGTTTTTCTGAAGTTGTTTACTAATAAATAATAAAAGAAAAAAACATGCACGTCACGGTAGCATGGGTGCCACATTTTTGACATTAATAAAAGTAGTACTTCAAACAACTTTGCCTTCAGTCGTTCGGCAGACAGGTAAATATAATGTAAATGTTCCAGATGAAGTTACAGAGAATGACAGATACACAGACATATACATGTAAGAAATGAAACTGTTGAGAATGAGAAATAGGCTGACATTTAAAGCTGTGAGAATGAGAAATAGGCTGACATATAAAAGTACGTTAATGAGAAATAACCTGACATTTAAATTTAAGAGAATGAGAAATATGCTGACATTTAAAGGTATGACATGCAATACAGAGAATGGGAAATAAGCTGACATTTAAAAAGTAAGACATAACGTTTCGTGAGAATAACAGACAATTTCAGGGCAGTCTAGGAATAACGGTTATAGCAAATGAAGAAATGAACAAGAGATGAATTGACTGACTGGTTGCCTGGAAGACACGTTGGATAATGGTGATGCACAGAGAAAATTATGTGGGAGAGTGAGATATATAGAAGAGGTCAGGTAACAATACAAGTAAGAGGTATACAGACAAGAGGTAGAATATCATAGATATATAGAAGAGGTCAGGTAACAATACAAGTAAGAGGTATACAGACAAGAGGTAGAACATCATTAGGCACACATCATGGATTATTAATAAATAATGATTGTACTCCGCTCTAAAATTAGTCCCAGGAGAAATGTGTTACCTTTCAAGGATGAAAGTTTCTACTTGATGAAATGAAATCACAAGAGGGAGTGTATCGCATCATCCACTAGTTCAAACATTGCAAGATCGAATTGCATCATCCACTAGTTCAAACATTGCAAGATCGAATTGCATCATTCACTAGTTCAAACATTGCAAGATCGAATTGCATCATCCACTAGTTCAAACATTGCAAGTTCGAACTGCATCATTCACTAGTTCAAACATTGCAAGATCGAATTGCATCATTCACTAGTTCAAACATTGCAAGATCGAATTGCATCATCCACTAGTTCAAACATTGCAAGATCGAATTACATCATTCACTAGTTCAAACATTGCAAGATCGAATTGCATCATTCACTAGTTCAAACATTGCAAGATCGAATTGCATCATCCACTAGTTCAAACATTGCAAGATCGAACTGCATCATTCACTAGTTCAAACATTGCAACACGTTATCGCATTGACACATAATTCAACATTGTGACACTGTGCTTCGTTATCCCATATTTCAAACATTGCAACAGCTTACATCATTGTCGTATAATTCAAACATTGCAACAGCGTAATGTACCGTTCGTTAGTTCAAACATTACAACAACGTAATGTACCGTTCGTTAGTTCAAACATTGCAACAGCGTAATGTACCGTTCGTTAGTTCAAACATTGCAACAGCGTAATGTACCGTTCGTTAGTTCAAACATTGCAACAACGTAATATACCGTTCGTTAGTTCAAACATTGCAACATCTTACTACATCGTCCGTTAGTTCAAACATTGCAAACAACAGTACTGCATCGTCGTATAATTCAAACATTGCAACATATACTCCAGAATGCTATAATTCAAACATTGCAACATCTTACTAAATCGGCCTATAATTCAAATATTGCAACAGTGTACAGCAGCGTCGTATATTTCAAAGATTCCAACATCGTGCAACATCATTCGCTAGTTCACATATTACATGAACGTAATGTATCGCTACTTTGTTCAAACATCCAAGGGCGCACTGTTATCTTCACCTATCTCAAACATTACAAGAGCTTACTATATCATCCGTTATTTGAAACATTACAGGAGCTTACTGTATCATCCGTTAGTTCCAACATTTCAACATTCAAACACTAATTCCGACATTTCAAAATCCAAACACTAGTTCTGACATTTCAACATTCAAACACTAATTCAGACATTTCAAAATCCAAACACTAGTTCCGACATTTCAACATTAACTATTAATTTCCATGTATTATCAAGCACTGTCACAACAGATACAACAAACATTTCTCTATATAATCTCTACCTCATCATCTCTCATATAAAATAAAATCTAAACTACCTCATCAACTTTACTCTATCTCCTCCATTTTTATCTACCTACTCCACGTCTCTCTTCCTCCTCTACTCTCATATATCTCGTTCACTGTTACCGTCTCCATCCTGATCAACATACAATAATGACAAAGTCTCATATTTTCCTGCCACATCTGTAACTGAAACATGATTCTCATAAATCCTTCTCACATTCTATTAATCCAGGATTATCCACGATTCCTTCCCAGATAACCCGCCGAATTCATTACAGAATCTCGCTTCTCGTCTTTCATGTCAATTTCTTTCATTATTTTCTCTCCTTTACACACACACATACATACACACAGGCGCGCACTCACTCGCGTACATCCACTCTCATACATGTACACTCACGCACACACACACACACATTTAGTCATGTGTACAAACATGCACACATACCTGCATATGCAAAACTGTATCACGGTTTCTAATCGGATATGACACACCACAGACACACACATGGTGTGCTATCACGTTACAAAATACACAGCTGCATACGTGACACATAAAGTATGCTTTCCTTTCATCCATTCATCTATTCAGCATCTTATCCATCCATCTGTCCACACTCTGTCTACTCTATATTTACCCATTCATCTATTCGATGACTTATCCACTCATTTATCCACGGCCTGCCTGCTATATATGCCTGTCTTCCTAACCGCTCGTCTACAATCAAACAAACCACCAATTTATCAATCCTCCATACTTCTACTAACATACATAATTACTCATCCACACATCCACTTTTCTAATTTTCTGCCATATCCATCTATAAAATCCATATACTCGTCAATGATTCAAATACATCTATCCATCCAGCCAGCAATTTATCCATCAATGCAATCATCAATCCATCAAATTCACTCATCAATCCATCAGTTAAAAAACATCAATTCATTCGTTATTCAATTAATTCACTCGTCAATCCATCATTAAAAACATTCATTCATCCGTCATTCAATGAATTCATTCATCAATAAATCACCATCAATGAATCACTCCATCAAATCAACCAATCCATTAATTATCACTCCTGCATCATTCTTTCCAGCAATCCATCGTTTACTCTATACATCTACCTACCTATCAATATTATAACTACTTATCTACCTACCTCTCTAGTTACCTCTCTTCCTACCTCACTATCTATCTTTCCAACTACTTACTAATTCACCTACCTACCTATTAGGCAAAACTTGGAACAGGGTAGTGAAGTTGTACTCATTACTGGAAAAACACACAATAACACACACAAGTCAACGTTTCACCAAAATACATCTATCAAGACTACATACACAAAACAGAAAACGCCCTACAATTGTAGGACGATGTATTGACATTCTCAAGGCAGACTACAATATGTTAACCCGGAATGGTAGAGACTAGGACAGAGGTGAAATAAAACAAACATGAAATATACAAAACAAACGCAAATACATGTGAAACCAGAGAAACAGAGAAATCATGAAATAACATGGCATAGTCTATAAGACTGACGAGCATCGATCCCAAAAGGTCCCTACCTACGGATTGCTCACCTTCCTACCTCTCTGCCTACCTACGGATTGCTCATCTTCCTACCTCTCTACCTACCTACGGATTGCTCACCTTCCTACCTCTCTACCTACCTACGGATTGCTCACCTTCCTACCTCTCTACCTACCTACGGATTGCTCACCTTCCTACCTCTCTACCTACCTACGGATTTCTCACCTTCCTACCTCTCTACCAACCTACGGATTGCTCACCTTCCTACCTCTCTACCAACCTACGGATTGCTCACCTTCCTACCTCTCTACCTACCTACGGATTGCTCACCTTCCTACCTCTCTACCTACCTACGGATTGCTCACCTTCCTACCTCTCTACCTACCTACGGATTGCTCACCTTCCTACCTCTCTACCTACCTACGGATTGCTCACCTTCCAACCTCTCTACCAACCTACGACTGTTAGAAACGATGTTTTCGAAAGATATCTTCTTAACCTCTTAGAACATTTACTATATGTTTTTACATAAGGCATGTGTGGCACACTGGGCATGGATCATTAGTTCAGGTAGTATAGAATAAAGGGGCACTGTCGTCTTTCCATCAATGTCTTCTTTCTATCGTAGGAGACGGCTAAGGAAAGTTGTGGGACAGGCTGACAACCTTTCACCCATGAAAATCACTGTGACTGCATATCTTGTCTCAATTTCTTACTTTTCTCTTTTATCAAATGATCCCAACGGCGACGAAAGAATCACAACCCTGGGCGTTGCACATGTTTCTCTTGTGAGGCGTCTGTCTGATGCTTGATGGCGGAGAATAATGAGTGTACTTCACTGTGGATAGGGCAATAAATGTGATAGAAGAATGAACATAAAACTGGCTCAGGATTAGATGCTACACTGTTGGTATAGGGTAATGATCCTGGAATGATACTACGTTGGAATGTCTTCTTTCAAAGAATAAACGAAAGTGACAAGAACCGTATACGAGTTCAAACATGGCCTCTGTATAATATTTATTTCCTATTGTTGTTTTTTTTTGTTCGGATGAAGACTTTGTAGTCGAAACGTTGTTGTTTCTGTTGATGTCGATTGTGTGTTTCGTATTTTCTGAAATATTGTTACCACTCTGTTGCTCAACTAAGGAGACATGTACTTCAGGCAGAGAAACTATGAACTGTCAAGAGCTATGTGCTCATAGCTAAATAGATTATTTCATTATCAGTATAATCATCACTATAGTCATCAGTTTAATCATCACCATAATCATTTACATAAAAATAGGTGTTAAGTTATGTATAATTTGTTAAATTTTTTATTGTATAAGAACGTCTGTGGTGAAATATTTTTAAAAATATATTTACTTTGACCACTTAATGAGAATGAACCCATGTTGGCTAGAGGCAAGAGCATATACAGTGAAGATGAAAACAACAAGATACATTATAATAAGAACACTATGAATAACATAGTGTAAGAAAAATATGAATTGATAGAGTCGCCAACATTCTGAGACATCACAATACTACTGCATATCAAGCGGCGATCAAAAGTGCCATAGCCCGATCATCACTCAATCCTGCGTCATCCGGACGGAAAAAGCGATGACAATGAATATTGAGTTAATACGACCAGAGTTGTAAAATTAAACAATCAAGTAATTGTCAGAATAGAAAACACTACCTACCTGGAAAGTAAACTATCAGATGCGACAAAAGAAATAATGATACGCATACCGATTGCGCGTAGACAACGATTGAAATCAAACATATCAGCATGCAACACGTACCCAACATGCAACACTTACCCAACATTCAACACGTACCCAACATTCAACACGTACCCAACATGCAACACATAACCAACATGCAACACATACCCAACATGCAACACGTACCCAACATTCAACACATAACCAACATGCAACACATAACCAACATGCAACACATACTCAACATTCAACACATAACCAACATGCAACACATAACCAACATGCAACACGTACCCAACATGCAACACATACTCAACATGCAACACATACTCAACATGCAACACATAACCAACATGCAACACATAACCAACATGCAACACATAACCAACATGCAACACATACTCAACATGCAACACATACTCAACATGCAACACGTACCCAACATTCAACACGTACCCAACATTCAACACGTACCCAACATGCAACACATAACCAACATGCAACACGTACCCAATATGCAACACATAACCAACATGCAACACATACCCAATATGCAACACATACCCAACATGCAACACTTACCCAACATGCAACACATAACCAACATGCAACACATAACCAACATGCAACACATAACCAACATGCAACACATAACCAACATGCAACACATACCCAACATGCAACACATAACCAACATGCAACACATAACCAACATGCAACACATAACCAACATGCAACACATAACCAACATGCAACACATAACCAACATACAACACTTACCCAATATGCAACACTTACCGTGGTGCAGACTGCAATTCCGATCACCAACTATTAGTATCAGATTTCAAACAAAAACTTTAAAAAATGTCAGGATAAAACGACCACCAGCTATGGCTCTTCAAACATCCCAACCAATTACAACATAGAGATTAAAAATATATTTGCAATCTTGCAAGAGAAAGAAGGACTATCAGTAATAACAAACAAGTTCATAAAAATTACATTACATGTGCATAGAAACATACCCAAGAAACCGGTAAAAAGACATACATATGTATCAGACATTAACTTGTTGTTGGTCGAAGAAAGAAGGAAATACAAGACCATGTTGAACCACAACCAGTAAAATGCTATACAAGCACCTCCCAAGATAAATACACAGACAAACAACAGTAATCTCTCATGTAAACATATAGAGGGCTTGTACAAAGAGGGAAAAATGAAAGATAAGTTCCTAGCAGTAAACACCACACAACCACACAGAGTAAAACATACAAAACGAGAACGAAAGTCATCAAAGAGAAGGCTGGAAACACCCGGACGGAACAAAATGATATTATGCTAAGGTGGAGAGAGTACTACAAAGAAATGTACACAGAGCCATTCATAAATAATTTAGCGAATCAACCACACATTGACAGAAACCCACCGGAACCGGAACCATCAAAAGGAGATATAAGGGCAGCAATTGACAGCTTTAAGAAAGGAAAAGTTGCTGGGTGCGACGAATAACAGCTGAAATAATTCAAGCAGGAAGCACTATGTTATTAGGAAACCAATAACCTATATTGTCATGTATGTACCAAGATCTGCAAATCAGAAACCTGGCCAAGCGATTGGAAAATATCCATGTATATATACATATATATACACACATATACTAAAATGCATAGATCTGCAATTATGCTCCTACTATAGAACACCGATTTGTGTAACAGAAGTCAACTCATTCCATCTCTTGAATGGATACCTTCCAGGCAAAAGAGCACGGGGTAGACCAAAAGGAACACTCAGAAGAACAATACTTAGAGAAAGTAAAACAATCAATATCCATACTATTCAAGAACTGCTCAGAATGGCTTTGAACAGACCGAATTGGAGAGATCTGACCTCTGCCCTAAGCGCTAGCTTCAGCGCAAAAGGAAAATGAATGAATGAATGAATGAATGAATAGAAAAATCACACTAATAAATCAAACCAGCGAACTATTACTATACATTATAATGAAGATAATATGGAAAACAATGGAAGAAGTGATTCACGAAGCTCAAGCAGTGTCTAGAGCAGGAAGAGGCACTAGAGATCAGATATTAGATTGATCATAGAAACATGAAGAGAATTCAACATCGACCTGCATGCGTGTTTTATAGATTACACTCAAGCTTTTGATTGTGTGAACAATCACCAATTATGGAGAATAATGAACAACCTGGGTTTCCTAAATCACATTACACGCCTAATTACAGAACTGTACAAAAATTAAGAAGCCGACGTAAAAGTTAACGGGGTAACATCAGAGTGGTGTAAAATACAAAAAGGAGTAAGACAAGGGTGTACATTGTCGCCATACCTGTTCAACATATGTGCGGAGAACATAATGAAAAATTTGAAATACGAAACAGAGCAAAATAATTCAGCACCATAAACATAAGAGATATGCAGAATCTAGAAGTTAGATACGCAGACGACACAGTTCTTGTAACATCCAATGAGAAAAGCTTAACGAACAAACTAAAAACGATAAAAAAGATTTAGCGAACAACAAAACGTTTTTTTTCTAAATATGAAAATGACGAAAATAATGACAACCGACAAAATTAAAACAAGATATAAAATTAATATTGAGAACAATGTATTAGGCGAAAGGAAAAATTTTGAATATCTAGGAGCTAAAATAATCCTCGTCTGAGCAGTCAGATGAGGATTAGAACAACAATATTAACGTCACCATTCAAACAAATCAAAACATTGTAGCACGTGGCAAACACGGGAACTAAAGTATGTTTGTTACGTATATGATCAAGGACAATAAATAAACCTACAATCAAGATAATATAGGCTGTCGAAATGAAGTGCTATAGAAGAGTCCTGGGATACCATGGACAGCAAGAAAGACCAACTCAACCAAGACGTGATAAAGAAAATCAACGTTCAAGAATGCTGGCTAATACACCATATTAAGAAAGAAGATATGATATTTCCGCCATTAGAAGAGACACGACGGCATGGAAAGAGTGTTGTTGGAGGGGACGATAGAAGGCAGTAAGAGACAGAGGCCGATCAAGACGTTGCTGTACAAGAAATATATTCAGGAATTCAAGCACATGTCGCTAGTGGAAGCGTGACAGCGTGCCAGAGACCGTGAGTGGAGGGGGAGGGATTTCACGAGATTAATAAGGAAGACTACGCTCTGGAAAGAAGATGCCACATGACAACATAGCGCTTGCAGTAGGTGCCTTCAATAAGCTTGTCGTGGATGGGACGTACTGAAGAAGATAGGACGTGCTGAAGATGTCGTAGAGCATTTTGGAAGACGGGGCGGAATTCGGAATAGATAAATATGCAAGTAGCTTGTCATACATCCTTACGAATAATAACTTACAGTAGACAATTTAAAGAATGACGTCATGTGGCTGTAAAGTGATGAAATGTGGCTGCAAAGTGAAGGAATGTGGCTATTAAGTGATGACATGTGGCTGTAAGGTGATGTGATTTGGCTATAAAGTGATGACATGTGGCTGTAAGGTGATGTGATTTGGCTATAAAGTTATAACATGTCGCTGTAAAGTGATGTCATGTGGCTGTAAAGTGATGTCATGTCGCTGTAAAGTGATGTCATGTGGCTGTAAAGTGATGTCATGTCGCTGTAAAGTGATGTCATGTGGCTGTAAAGTGATGTCATGTGGCTGTAAAGTGATGTCATGTCGCTGTAAAGTGATGACATGTCGCTGTAAGGTGATGGAATGTGGCTGTAAAGTGATGTCATGTCGATGTAAAGTGATGTCATGTGGCTGTAAAGTGATGTCATGTCGCTGTAAAGCGATGTCATGTGGCTGTAAAGTGATGTCATGTCGCTGTAAAGTGATGTCATGTGGCTGTAAAGTGATGTCATGTGGCTGTAAAGTGATGTCATGTGGCTGTAAAGTGATGTCATGTGGCTGTAAAGTCTGTCGGTGTGGGAATTAATCAGCTAGAATTACATGGTAGGGGACATGCTAATAATAATACCCATAATCCGCCAGGGTCGTAGGGTACATTACTGGATACATCAGCAGAAAAAGGCCGTCAAATATATCTATCCGCAGCCATTCAGAGGAGTATAGAAAATTCACGCCCAGACTATTGCTTAGTGTTATCAATCAAAATTTTCGTCATTCCTCTTCTTCTTCCACCCGCGGCTGTTTCTTAAAAAAAAATACATATATAAGGAGAATCGTGTCTCGTTAAATGTCCAAACCAAACAAATTTACCCCGTTTCTCCACTGCCAAAATTAGTTCTTGATTTCCTGCAAGTGTGTTTATTTCACACACAAATTTGTTTGTTTTAGTGTTCTATATAGCTAACTCTTAACAAACGTATGTAGCACTTGTTTTCAAAAGCCTGAATTATTCTGTCCATATCTGCATTTAGTGTCAAACTTTCACATTTGTATACAAGTATTTAATACTTTGGATCAGGATAGATTGATATTTTCTGTAATACTGATCTTACTTTACCATATCATCTTGAAAATCGCCGTCTCGAGTCTTAGCTTAATCTCATTTCCCGAATTACATGATTATATACACAGATGGTTCAGTTATTATACTCGTAGTTAGTTCTTGTGGGTTCAAAGCTGAGTCTGCAGGGAACACAATCAAAGAATACAGAGTTGTTTTTGTTGTGACTACAAGTGGCATCAGTATCGCGATTACTTGACTATGGAGAACTGTATGATTAGACATATGGAAACTCATTTCTGCATCCTCACGGACTCAATAGTATCATAAAAATAGAAATAAACAGTGGCTTAAACCAATCGATAGGTGAAAATTGGAATAATTCACGCTCAATTTCCTGCTTGGACAATGTTGGTGTTTAAGGGGATGAGAAAACACATCGGCTAGGTATCATTTCTACTGATTCGGGCCGCTGAGTAATGGGTCGTGCAGACATTGTGAACTCCTTAAGAGAAACTGCATGGTCAAATGAAATTAATGAGGTTAATGATTTCTTTTCCATTTCCAGAATCAAGAAATTGCTCTTGAATGTGGCATTGCCAGAAATGAGTTAAATTATGGATGTTGTGTAAGCTCAACCACGAAACAACTTGAACCATCAGGCTTCGTGTAATATTGGACACAATCAAGGGAGATTGGAACATCCTTAAGCGTGTCCGGTTTTTCAATTACCATAACCCGACAACTAACTAAAACAGAAAGAACAGCTACTCTTAATGACTAATTTGACTTTTCCATAGACTTTCATTGGCCAGCATGATTATACTTTGTGTAACATCTAAATAAATTCAAGGGAATAGTCAAAGATCGCATTTTAGAAGAATGTTTTTCCCATTATCTAATAGGATCAATACTAATGTCGGCCACGGTAACGGCTCATAACAGTTCTTTTAGTCCTCTTGGATCTAGAGAGAGGACTCCTCGGACCCACGGGTTTAAGAACAGCTGGTATATAAAATTAGCGTCTGAGTGTCCAGTTAACAAATATCTTTGAATGTTAAGATATTTCCAGCCTACGGACATATCCTCTGTCAACTATCAGTAATGGGTATCCCTGCGTAAGTGATTACCCTAACAGTGGACCTAAGCCATTACTCCGAATATATGTACTGTAAACTGTTCACACTTGCTGGCTGACCATTGACTAATATGTGTTTTACATTTTCTGACGGCACAGAGCATGCGCAATGTGGTCAATGCAAATTCAAGATGAGTGACGCAGTCCACAAGACCTATATCTGAGGAAAGGTTTGCTTGACTGATAAACACAGCTTGAAAGTGTCTGTTAATAGTGTACTTACTAGAAGTGTTAGTTTTACAGAGAACCACGCTTTATATGTTATGTATTTCCTGATCTTTCAAGAGGAAACGCTATCAACTTAATTATAGCGGTCTGATCATCCCCTTTCTTATAAAGTATCATGACAATCGACTAACTCAAAACCGCTGTACAGAATTAATTAGGACTTAATTCGGTACAATACTGGAAGACGTACCTACATTCCAACGTGTGATCATACTTTATCGACATGGTTAATTGAATCGGAGATTATAAGGTCGCTAGGTCTGCTTCTGGATGCGTTGATCTGCGTTACACACTGAGTTGATGACCCTAGAGGTCGGGATAGGGAGGGGGAGGTTAGGACGTAGAGGGCAGATCGTTGCATCCGGCAGCAGATCTGTGCATCTAGATACTTTAAAATACGTTTGTATCGATATTTCCTTTCGTTACTTAATTAAATGGTTTGTTTCGTTAAAATGTAGGTTCTTCTTCCCGTATTGTACTCTCATTCATTATGTTTTTGATGCTTGTAGTTATTTTCGCTGGTCACTATTTATATTCTTTGAGTCGCACGCCAAAAATAGTATAAATAACAAAAATGTCAGAGGTTGTCCGACACATCCTAAGTCGACTAACGATATGAACGGAAATAGTTTGAAGGGCGTTTCAGGTCGTATTTACGTTTTCTGAGCATAAACCTTATATACTGGAGACAATCATGTTTCTGGCAGTGACAATGATAGAATAGTGGTTTGTTTAGAATGTATTAAACATCGAAACAAGCAAGTAAACAATTGGTTCAACTAATACGTACAGAATTGATTCGATATTGTTTAGTACATGAGGTTCAACAGTATGACAATTAATGGGTTGAACATTATTACATATACGAGGTTTAACATTGTTAGATATACGAGGTTTAACATTGTTAGATAATTCTTATAACTGATGAGAATTGTTCCAGGTCTGTTCTAGCAGCACCGAATCGCTATACAATACAAGTAAACAGGTTTTCCGTACTTGACCAACCACATCCAAATAGAATGTGGAAAATTCCAAATTGTGAATGTAGTTGGTAAAGTACGGAAAACCTGTTTACTTGTGTTGCATAGCGATTCGGTGCTGCTAGAACAGACCTGGTTCAATTCCGTCAGTTGTATAATTATTTTCATTTATCCTCATACTTCCTACTTGAATTTCCATTGTTAGATATACGAGGTTGAACATTGTTAGATATCCGCGGTTTAACATTGTTAGATATACGAGGTTGAACATTGTTGGATATACGAGGTTGGATATTGTTAGATATACGAGGTTGAATATTGTTAGATATACGAGGTTGAACATTGTTAGATATACGAGGTTGGATATTGTTAGATATACGAGGTTGAATATTGTCATAAATAATTTATTAAGCAGTGTTAATTATACGAGGTTGAAAAGTGTTGTATACACAATGTTTAATAGTGATAAATCAATGAGTGTGTGATTATTCTCTTGTTGTATATACACGATTCAATACTGACATTAATAATTTATGTAATTTAAGTAATACATTAATTGAAGATTATAAATAATTTTTAAGTGGTGTATGTACAGGGCCCAACATTGTCATTACTACGTGTTTTGAAAACTGTTTTTTATACAAGGTTGAACTTGTCCATTAATAATTGATAGAATAGTGGTATATATACAAGGTTAAACATAATTGTAAATAATTTGTTGAACATAGTCGTAGGTAATTGAACGAATGGATCATAAATGATGTCATTAAAGAAAAGTAATACACATGAAATGCATGAATAAACTGCTGGATGTCAAATCGAAGTTATGACTTGCCGAATGGATCAAAAAATCTATGAACGCTTTCAAACAGTTTAGTTTTATGTGTCTCTTGGTATATGGGGGATTCAATGTCCATTATTGCGAGAATTGTGTAACTTACAATTCGTCGAGTGGGCGAACAGTTAATCAATTATTTCTGAGTGAGTTACACAATGTGTATCTAATGGAGCATCACTGGAAGAGTTTATTGACACTTCTGGTACATTCTAACCTCGTTCGGTTTTAGACTTCCATATTCATGATTCTAACAATAGAAGATGTTGAATATTGATTAACAAGAATGTCCACTATTTCTTTTTTATGAAAAGAAATGGGAGCTACAATGAACTAGCCAACTCTAGAGCACTTCGACAGTAGTACACCTAGATCAATTTCAGGTGAACATCGGTTTTATTTCTAGAATCAAAGCGCTAAATGTCAATTGCTGTTTTGTGCATATGTACTCCATAACCCTAACATAAAACTTGACCGCCAAAAACCGATTATGAAAATGGGGAAAATGTCCCAGATTGTTTAATGAGCTGTGACGGGAAAAAAAGTATTGTGAGATATGACAAAAGGTTTGTTCATGTATGTAGTCGTGTCATGGATGAATAATTAAACTCAGGATACCCCTTTTCCATGTTACACAAGAAAACAAGAGCAATTCATAGACCGGAATACTAAACAATGAGACAAAAATTTCTTATAAACACTTTCAGCAGCTCATAGACCGGCATACTAAACAATGAGCGAAAAGTTTCGTACTAACACTTTCAACAACTCATAGACCGGCATACTAAAAATGAGCCAAAAGTTTCTTATAAACACTTTCAACAGCTCATAGACCGGCATACTAAAAATGAGCCAAACGTTTCTTATAAACACTTTCAACAACTCATAGACCGGCATACTAAAAATGAGCCAAAAGTTTCTTATAAACACTTTCAACAATTCATAGACTAATGTTAAAGTTCTGTTCTTTTCCATTTATACTATTTTATGCTTTACAGCATCAGGAGTAGTAGAAGAGTTATCAGGAGATGTTTTTATGTGCTTCATATATTGTTGTTTTTGTTTACTCTTTTATTTCTGTAATCTACTGTTTGCATGGTTTGACGGTGGCTTTGTATCCATCATGTCTGTATAGTAATGCTTTTTGAGGTGCACTGTCTGATAATAGTCGGGAAGCATGTGAAAACCACTTAATCTGTTGTCTCCTGGTGAAAACCAGGTTTGACGTTTTCTTTGTTGATAATTTCATTGCTGATTCTGTATGTTATTGTTCCTCCGAGAATATACGTAACCAAATCAGTTCTGTTGTAATATGTTTTGTCTTTTCTTGTTAGTGTCCACGTTTGATACTTGTAACATAATGATGGTATGATAATCGTTTTATATAGTGCAGTTTTAGTGTTCCTATTCACATATTTGTATTTGAATATATGAGTCATCTGTGCTAAGATTTGGTATGCTATGTTGTACCTATGTTGAAATGCTCTGTTGTTTTTCCCATTTTATGATATGATGCTTCCAAGATACGTGAATTATTTCACCTGTTTAAGTTGTTGCGCATCGCTGATAATAGCAGTGTCTCAACACTTTGCAACGATGTTTTCTTTGCAACAGTTTTTGTGATTGACATTGTCACGCGTTTATTTTCCTGTATTTGTATCCTCACGTTCTAGTCGCTACATGTTGTGTGAAGTATATTTATATGCTGTTGAAGTTGTTTTTCTGATTTTGATATTATTGCTTGATCTTATACAAAACGAAGTTCCATATGGGGTCGACTAGATTGTCTTCTTCATAAGCGTTGAGAAATTTACATGTAGAATCGATGCATGTGATGAATAGCAAGGGAGATATAATACATCCTTCTTGTCGAACACCAGAGTATGTGTGAATGTTGTCTGAAAGCCCTACACTCATTTCAACTGCACATTGACTACATGTGTAACTGCACATTGACTACATGTGTAATTACACATGGACTACATGTTAAACTACACATGGGCTACATGTGTAACTACACAGTGACTACATGTGTAACTGCACATGAACTACATGTGCAACTACTCCTGCACAGGCTGATTGCTGTTCGTCCGTCGTAGTCGACGATGACCATTCAGATAAACTGAGATGATAATAAGGATGATGATGCATGATGTGTTTCCGACTAGGACTAATTAGTTCTATGCGTGTTTGGAATTGTCTACCACACTCTGGGCATGTGATGCGAAAAAGCTGTGGGACATTGAGCAGCTCTTGCCTTTCTTCTAGCACATTTCTGTTGTGCATCAACGTGCCTGAGGTTCTCTGCAGCAGCTGCACCACTCTTGATTCTGCTACATCTGTCGGATCTGTCTTGTGCAAGATTCTCCCATTGATATGAGAATATTTTGAAGTTAGTCAGTGATGTCTTAAGAGTGTCTTTAAAACTCTGCTATTCTCCTCCTGCCTTACGGGAGCCAGTCTGGAGTTCTCCATATAACAATTTCTTTAGTAGACGATGATCTTTCATGCGGACCTCGTGTCCTGTCCAGTGTGTCTGCGCCTTCATCAACATTGAATGTATGCTTAAATACTTAGAATTCTTGAGTACTCCAATGTCTGATATTTTATCCCACTAATGGATGTTGAGTATCTTACAAAAGCAGCCTAGGTGAAAAGTGATTGAATCTTCTATGGTGTCTGGCATATACTGTCCATATTTCACATGCGTTAAGGAGTGATGATATTACTGTTGCTTGGTAAACTATGAGTTTAGTATTAGTTGTTAATCCCCTTCTTCCACATACGTTTATGTCGGAGTATTCCGAATTTGGCACTATTTTTTCGCCATTCTGTTGTTTACTTCAGTGTTCATGTTTACATCTTGTGAGAGAGTGCTGTCCAGGTATGTGAACTTATTGACTGTTTTACACTCTTCTGTTTTATCCTCATATGGCGATTTAAGTGTGGTTTGTTTGCTGTGGCTTGAAACATGATTTTTGTTTTCTTTGCATTGATGGTGAAACCAAAGTTGTCACAGGTTTCAGAAAATTTGTTTAGGGTGACCTGCTACAACACAAGTTGATTAGGTTTTGTCAAATTCCCATAATTTGAAAGTATTTGTTATCTTTGTACTTTGTTTAATGCGATATCTTGGTAGATAAACGCGATATCCATCTTGGTTATTTTCAGATGTTTTTTCCCCTGCAAGTTGTCTTTATATAAAAATGGCATCTGTACAGCTTTTATTTTTACAGAATTCCATTTGAATGTTGTTGAGTTGTTATTCGATGAATGCTCGAATTTTTATTTCTAGAATTACATTAACAATTGTTTCATTGTTGCTTAGAAGTGAAATACTTCTATTTTGTATAATCTCTTTTTCTGCCTGTTGTCTTCCAAATAGGTATTATTACAACTTTTGTCCAGTCTTACGGTATTTTTGTGTATTCCATATTAAATTAAACAGCCTATTTAACCATTTTATACTTATATTTGCAGCTGCTTTGATTAATTCAACGCGTATGCTATCGGGGTAAGTTGCTTTGTTTAATGAAACTATTTGTATAGCAGTTCCTATTTCTAGTTGCAATATATTTGGTTTTATTTTTCCGTTATATTTTTTTCTGTATTATCATCCTTTCCGTCATTTAGATCTAACAATTCTTTAAAATATTGCTGCCACAATTCCATGAATCTTTTCGTAATGTTTTAAAAAATGAGTAAAAAGTTTGTTATAAACAATTTCAACAACTCGTAGCCTAGAATGGATATCAGTAAAACAATGAAATAAAATGTGTTGACAATTTCGACGAGTCATTTACTTAAGCACTAGCACGAGATTTAACACAAATATATCAGATATCTACGCTGCTGTAATGTTTTTTTTTACGTGATATCGATGAGATATTCCTATGTAAAGTTTAAGCTGCAATTGTTGACTCTGATCTATACGAGTTCGTCTAAGCGAGATATAATAATTGACACTGATAGATCTATTTTTTGAAATGCACGTTGCGTCTCTGCGGTTATTGCACGAGCCGGACAGAAAATTGTGATGGAAGAAAGTGGTATGTCTGCCACCACCAAACGTAATAAGACTAGTAAAATAATGATATTAACATGGACACTTTCGTGGGTAGAATCTTAGATCTACACTCATGCATACTTTCTCAGCGGCTCAATGAGCAATCTCAGAACATGTGAGATTGAGTGTTTACTCATGCAGTGACTGAAGTCGATCAACAATTCTAAACAGACAGGAATCAGTTTTATATTTGTTCCAGTGTCTGAGGAAGTGAACGAGCAGACACACTGGCTAGAACTGCTATTATTTGGACTGGTAATCAACTGAGCTGATGAACTGAATAAGTTGAAGTGAGGAATGGTGAGTAACCAATATAACAAATGTTTATGAATCTAAAACGCGAGCAAGACTAGAAGAAAGTTATGTAAATCGGAGTGTGATTGAACACAACCGTTATGCAGGTAACCAGAACCTACATCGACAGTGACATGCCTATCTCAGACGTACACTAAGATGCATAACCCATTGTATTTTTTTAATGTGTGTCTCATTTTATTGCCATCTCACTATCACTATCTTCTTGTCATGCTATGTCTGTCTTGTTTAATGTGTGTCTCATTTTATTGCCATCTCACTATCACTATCTTCTTGTCATGCTATGTCTGTCTTGTTTAATGTGTGTCTCATTTTATTGCCATCTCACTATCACTATCTTCTTGTCATGCTATGTCTGTCTTGTTTAATGTGTGTCTCATTTTATTGCCATCTCACTATCACTATCTTCTTGTCATGCTTTGTCTGTCTTCTCTTATGATCCCGGAAGAACAAGAAGAAGTATGTCTTCTATTATTTAGCTTTCATCTTTGAACTTGATCTTCCTCGTGCCATTTTTCTCACTGTACTTTAACCTCTTCCTCCTACCATAGTCGCACCATATGATTTTTTCTACATTCGGTTTATTATGAATTTCGTTTGATGTCTTTCGTCCTTGATGAAGGCGTTTAGTCGAAGCTTCCGTCACTCTAACTCGTTGTTTGTATGTTTTATGAACAAATATTAGTAGCAATTTTATCTATTTCGGCTCATTTCCACATTTGCCTTGTATTACCTCAGCCTTCGCATTTTGAGTATCGGTTTGTTTCCAGACATGGACTTTTATCTCTTGATCAACCATAAAATAACAAAACCAACAGATACAATGGTTTGGTCATCTGGAAAGAATGATGTGTGTTTCATTAGTTTATAAAGCATATAAGAAGAGAGGAGAAGCAGTAAGAAGAGTCATGGGTAGACCTAGAGTACGCTGGATCGACAACATCAAAGAGACATTACACAAACACCAAATAACATTATCTGAAGCTTCCAGAAAAGCTAGAACAAGAACATTGTATCTCCCTCGACACATGTAAGCAGAAAAGGAGGAAGAAATGAAGAAGAAGATACATAATAAAAACGGAGTAGATGTGTCAAATTGAACGGAAATGGGTACAAGTTTTACAAATATCTATCACACAGTAGGTGTGGTTAGGCGCTACATGTTGAGGGATTTCTTCAGTGACAGACCCGAGAACTTGACTACCGATGTGCAATAGGGATGATCCGTCAATTAAATAACTATTTGCTCCAGTTCGTTATTGCATTTTCTATAGAGATTTGGTATTGTACTATCTGCAGTTCTGAACAAATTTCTTTCTCTATCATCCCTCTTCCGGAACAAGTTTTCCACAGTTGCCACCCTGGTATTAAAAAAATATCAACTATCTTTCAAGCTTGCCTATCTTATTGAGCATAGTCCGAATGGTTACGTACACTAGCAACCAGTAAAAACACAACATCATGTTTTACATGAGTCACTGTACGTATTGCTATAAAAGTAACTGATACTACTTTTCCTCACTTATGAATCATTTGCTGAATCAAATTTGCAGTATTTTTTGTTTGAAATCCTAGCCTCTAATTATTTTTTTCGGATCTAAGCCAGTATATTGGCAATGTGGGTCTAGTAAATCAAGCCAGTATGTCGGCTATGTTGTTTCTAGTAAGTCAAGCCAATATGTTGGTGATGTGACTTGTAGTAAGTTAAGCCAGTATGTTGGTGATGTGACTTGTAGTAAGTTAAGCCAGTATGTTGGTGATGTGACTTGTAGTAAGATAAGCCAGTATGTTGGTGATGTGACTTCTAGTAAGTCAAGCCAGTATGTTGGTGATGTGACTTGTAGTAAGATAAGCCAGTATGTTGGTGATGTGACTTCTAGTAAGTCAAGCCAGTATGTTGGTGATGTGACTTGTAGTAAGTTAAGCCAGTATGTTGGTGATGTGACTTGTAGTAAGTTAAGCCAGTATGTTGGTGATGTGACTTCTAGTAAGTCAAGCCAGTATGTTGGTGATGTGACTTCTAGTAAGATAAGCCAGTATGTTGGTGATGTGACTTGTAGTAAGTCAAGCCAGTATGTTGGTGATGTGACTTGTAGTAAGTCAAGCCAGTATGTTGGTGATGTGACTTCTAGTAAGATAAGCCAGTATGTTGGTGATGTGACTTCTAGTATGTTAAGCCAGTATGTTGGTGATGTGACTTCTAGTAAGATAAGCCAGTATGTTGGTGATGTGACTTGTAGTAAGTCAAGCCAGTATGTTGGTGATGTGACTTCTAGTAAGTCAAGCCAGTATGTTGGTGATGTGACTTCTAGTAAGACAAGCCAGTATGTTGGCGGTGTGGCGTCTAGTAAGACAAGCCAGTATGTTGGTGATGTGACTTGTAGTAAGACAAGCCAGTATGTTGGTGATGTGACTTCTAGTAAGTCAAGCCAGTATGTTGGTGATGTGACTTCTAGTAAGACAAGCCAGTATGTTGGTGATGTGACTTCTAGTACGATAAGCCAGTATGTTGGTGATGTGACTTCTAGTAAGTCAAGCCAGTATGTTGGCGGTGTGGCGTCTAGTAAGTCAAGCCAGTATGTTGGCGGTGTGGCGTCTAGTAAGTCAAGCCAGTATGTTTGCTATATGGCGTCTAGTAAGGATGTGACTGAAGTTAGGACGTAACTTTTTGTAAGCAAGAGAAGTGGAGTATTGTTCGTACAGTTTGTGACAATAAGCCCCATGTATGAGCTGATGTTTGAGCTGCGGTTTGAAAGCGGTTGATGCATTGGTACAATAATACGATCTTGAGGCAGTCTTGTTACACAAGGTTGACCAGGTATGGCGCGATGATAGGCTTTACCTGTTGCTAGGAATCGTAATAGTCAGTCGAGGATTGAAATAAACAGCAACATTCCTCCTTTCGATAAAAACCAGATACTGTCTTTTACGCGACTAAACTTTATTAATGCGTGTGCCAGATTTCAACCTGTTTTGACTTTTAATTGATTCAGAATATGTTTATGTGCTGTTTTGCATGTCAATCACGAACCCTTCAAAAGACACATCACATAAAGAACAACAATGGACTATATGAATTTTATCACTTGCACGCGTTCTAGGACGAAGAAACGCTCGCGTACATAATCATTTTAAGCGAGAAAACACATCAAATTTTTAATGTTTTTATTGTTGCTAGTATATTATGCAACATAATCAACATCATATCGTAATACCAAATCACAAACACAGATGTGATGCAGTGAGATAAGTTACCATCAGTAATGTGAATGTTCGGCATTAGACGACTAAGCTGCTGGGTATGTGGGATAAATGAGCAGAAATTATATTCCTCAACAGATATTATTTGCATTTGATCACCCCAGTTTTCCCCATGATTGCCATTTTGTGTTGTCAACGAATGCAAATCACGCGAAATGCCAATTTATATATCACCATAGGATGAAAACCGATTTCCACAGGACTGTATCCCCTCTGCGAGAACTGTATCGGCGAGGGCTCGGGGAAAACCATATGCTACGTTGCTGAGTCACAACTCATTATCAATACAGCTACCGATTCAGTTAAATGTCAAGTATTTACTCCATATTGTTAATGCACTATTGTTTACTTCATTACATTATTAGCTGCTCGCCTGTGTGGCAACTGTTGCCTGTACTTCTATATCATGGTGCAAAGAAAATGGCTTCTTGACCTCTTTTCAGACATGTCGTTGGAGGCGATTAAAAAAAGCTGGTAAAATGGGATGACAAAATGTCACCTGAGAAAAACTCGATGACACTATTTCTAGATTCAATGTCTTCCTATTTTCTTCTGTCAAATTTTTTCCATGGAGGACAGAGCGATGCATGCGAGTGAATATTGCAACTTTTCTACATTTGTGTCAGATTTCCAAGAAGGAGGGGAGTGCTAGAAATGCTATCACTGTAGATGTGTCAGCAGATGTGACGGAAGAATGATGAGCTTGTTGGTGAGGCATATGCTACAGTCCTGACGTGTCATGATGATCTTGCTATGATGTCACATTGGACAGAATCTCCTCGGGTGTCCAGCATGTATCCATAAGCAGGTATAAACAAAACTATGCCGTATAAATAAAACGAACATGCCCGTATAAATTAGATCGTCTTACAGCCTCATTGTATTTGAAAAATTGAGGCGCAATCAAGTTTAGTTATAGGCAAAAGAAGTGCTCGTTTGAAACGTGCGCACAATCGATAGATAAAAATAAAACTGGACTAGTATAATGTTATAAGAGAATACGTCATGAGTGTCAAACCTGATTAAGTAAAGCTTCACCTCAGTGATGCTAACTTTTTAACTGTACACACAGACATATAGAAACATACAAAATAGAGTACACGTGTAAGTTGACAAAAATAATCAGATGGGGGCTACCAGTAAACAGCATAGTAATTATCAGGAAGCGGAGGGAGTCAGTAGATGACATGGATAATTGGATCTAGGTTATGAAATAATAAAAACAATACAGTATATATATATATATACATATAAATATACATGAACAGTGCCTACAAAGACATTACATATGTAAATGAATCGATACAAGCATGGGCTAACGTATGAAATTAATACGTACACATAATCGCACACAAATCCATCTACTGCATATATACATTCATATAAAACTGTTGCCTTACCCCTCAATACAGAAAATATATGTTATATATATATACACATTAACGTATAAAAATATTTCCACATAAGATATAAACATGTTTTAACATCAACATTCACGCCGATAAAGATATGTAAATGCATTAATATTCACATACAACATAAATTCAAATATATGAATGAACAAGTATATATGTGTAGATATATGCCAAATTAGATATGCGCCCCATGAGGAGATATGCGCCCCACAGCAGGTGTTTAGATACATCGAAAAATAAATACCACATGTGTTCATACCAATACATATACGCGTATGAGCCCTTACCTTTTACTTTTTGGAAAAAAGCAATAAAAACATATGCATAAATACATAAATGAAGAAACAGATTTATAAAAAGCGTATTACTGTGCTTAAATACCTACGATTGAATGAATATATAACAATGTATAAATGAAGTGAAATATTATTTCCAAAACATTGTCTTCGTCGCTGATACTCTGAACACCTCTCTGTTCAGGGTAAGCAGCCCTGCATTGGCCAGAGACATGTGCATACATTCTTCGATGTTGTTGGACCATCGTCTTCTTGGGCTTCCTCTTCTTCTCTTGCCTGACGTTCTGCCCTCTAGAATAAGTTTTTTCATACCGTCATATCGCTTTAAGTGTTCACAATGCTATAACTCAAGAATGAAACAACTAAATATTTATGCAAATGAAAACAAACAAGAAAAACACCAAACAAAATAAAACTGAACAAATATTTTTCTATGAACATGTACATACATTAGTATTAAACAAGATACAATAGTTTAGTATATCAGGAAGAACATAACTCGAAATGAAATAGGGAAAATGTTAAACAAATGAGTTAGTGATGGTAATTACCTGTGGTTGGGGTACAGCAAACCTAAATCTTAAACGACATTCCAGATAAAGGCGTTCACGGTCACCAGAGTGAGCAGCTGTATAAACCAGGCACTAAAACATTAGTAATATCACGATGTATTGGGCTGTTGAAACGAACAATCATCGGAAAATCGCAATGATGTGTGATCTCTTTTAATTGTTCAACGAATATGTCAGCCAAAAGTCCTCGGGTATCACTATATACTTATCACAATGCTTGCATGTCATCGAGTAAATTGAGGTACGGGTCGCACATAATAAAAATATTGAATGTCATAACGATTTTTCCGGAGTTGAGGACCGGTAGAGTGGGAGTCAGAATAACATATGGCAAGTCAATCAGTGTCGAGGACAATGAATAGTTTCAGGATGACATCGAGTGGTGAGAAAACAGGAATGAATTAAGAGATCACGAAGGTTTCTAACTTTTCGGATATCGACGAGGTTAGGAGAAGACATGCCTAGACATGTCTGATTGGAGAGAAAAAAATTGCTTACAAGGATATAAAGTGCCGGGATATTATGTGGATGGAAAGTAAGAATCAGTTAGAACGGTCAGATATATGTTATAAGAATGATGTTAGTGCAGCCGAAAGAGTAATAGGTAGAACACGTTGCACAGCTGATGCCAGGACATCTTCAGGGTACAAGCAGCAGCAAATAAAATTATATCATCTTGTAAGATGACTGAAGAAAACAGCTTTGTCTTGGTAGAGACAATAAAGGTTTAATGGCTGGCTGAGAGAAAGGGAGGGAATGACGGCAAGACATAGGATGTGATTATGCATAAAGAAGAAAACTATGATAATCAGTGACCTTATATTATACTGAAGTGGTATGGGATATCATTATCATCATCAAGTGCTGTCTCCGCAACGAAGCTTGGCTGTAATGGGATATAGCTCCTATTGAAACACAGATGTTGAAGCCAGGGTTACTCTGAGAAATTATAAGTTCAAAAACACTCCGAGAAAGCTGGTAACTGTTCACAAGTTGTTTGATAGTGTTGTCAACTTCAATGTTGTACAACAAAATGGGATCCTTGACACAAACCTTATGCGTTTGAGTGCCACCTCGATTACTCAACTAAGGGCCTGCACTTTTGCTAGAAATACTATGGACTGTTAAGTGCTACCTTATCGCAGCTAAATGTAATAGATCATCATCGTTGTCAATATCATCATCATCATCATCATCATCATTATTATCATCATCATTATCATCATCATCATCATCATCCTCATCATCATCGTCACCATCATCATAATCATCTACATCATCGTCATCATTATCATGATTATTGATTATACTGACTAGTACTATAACCTCTATTTTAATTTGCTAATAATATTTACTCCAATTTGTTATTGCATGACATGGCTCTCTTGTTTGTTTCTGAACCCGGTTTGAAGAAATTTCCCCCTTTTATAAAACAAGCAGAACTTTAATGTCTAACACATGAATTCCCCTTGAAGAATTCAATCTTTAGTTAATGTATTTTATAAAAAAGTTATTGTGTAATATTTTTCGCCCCTAGATCTTCCCTCTTACCATCACATCTGTGGCCGTTAACTCAACACTATCAATTTCTCACAGACGTCTTAAGTGGAGTTGATCGATGGAGGAGAAATTTCTCATTCATGCGAGTAGTGCAGTTCAGAGAATGGTACACGCACAAGCATTCGCACACACGCGCACACACACGCATGCGCATGCACTTGCATTCAAAATACGTACACACATACACAAGGATAGAAACATGTTCACATGCTCTCATCAAATGACTCACGCACAGATATAAACACTCGCGTTCTGATGTTGTTCTGATCCCTAGAAGTTACCATTAATTAGCTCTTCATTTCCATCGTTAGTTAGTTAGTCGTTGGACCATCGTCACTGCACTCCGGACAAGTCCATAGGTGCTCAGATCTCTCCTTAAAACCTTTAGCAAGCTGTGTTTACAAATCCAAAAACTTCCCCTGCCACTGAATTCTTTTTTTGAGAATTTGTGTTATTGATTGTGGCTGTTTTAAAAATTCAATAACTTTTTTGTTGTTAGAGATAATTAATTAATATTTGTACATATAAATAAAGAATTGAATACTGCATATATTGGTGTAATTTATTTACGTGTGTATGTGATACCAAACGTATTAGAAAGTAGTAAAGATGATTTTTCACCAAAAAGTAAAGAAATTATAACAGATAAAAGGGAAAAAAATTACTTATCTATAGTTTTTATATTTTCTGAAGTGGGAACCCTGTAAAATAATCCTAATTCAAATAGTATTTATGTGGTTTCATTGTCAAATCATCATAATGTCACTGGTAAGAATGGATGAACCTCATAGATTTGCCATAAATCGTTATCTGAAAGATAGACCTAGTCATTTTTTATCGCTCCAACACAGTCGATATTCAGTGATTCACCATCTAAATTATGAAAGCAGCATGATCAATGGACAATACTATATTATATAAATTAACTTACCTCTCAAAACACGTCTAACACACTAACGTTATCAGCTAGGCCTATATCTCCAACAATTTCATCGAAGTCGCTACGCCATTCATGGCTATATGCAGAAGGGACATGCAAATTTTCTACAATTTCATCCTCGAAAATTTCTTCACCCACGCTGCCAACAGAATCAGTATCACTAGAATTATCACTATCTAACACCACATCATCTACTGGAGCGATATCTGCTTCAAGGAACGGCACAATTTCCTCCTCATCGGAATAGTCATCCATAATAAACTCGAAGAAAATTGAATCCATGATGAACAAACTTGATTGCTTGGATGTCTGTAGGAAAAAACGAACTACTCCTCTCTATTCTACAAGATTTGTGTGGCAAACGATGATGCCGGACGTGAAAATGGAATAGGCTTCATCTGCGCATGTCCCAGTTTATGTGCATTACAAAATAGGGATGTGCTACGTGGAAAAAAACATGTCATGTTTATAGGTGTGTCCGGACACCGTTAGTTTAGAATGAGCTAGAACTTTAGGTGATCCATAACACCCTTAGCGTGCCTAAGGTTTAAGTGTACCGCATTACACGTTCACTGACGGTCCCAGTACGCCGTTGATTGACCATCATTCTTTCTTGCCCACGAAAGCGCTCCTTTCTAGTAGCACCACATTTCAAACCAAGCTTCCTTATTCTAGTCATGGAACAAGAGTCATTGTCATTTATTCAGTCATTTATTCGTACTTTTTCTATGTGCAACATAAAATTTGTTTTTGATTTCTATGTGCAACAGGATATTGTTTTACGGAGCTTTATATTATACCAAGAACACTTAAACCTCGGCGGGAAAAAATGTGTTGAGACGTTTCTGGCTGAGGTGGAGAAACGTTTAGATTTCTGTAGCTTTTCTAACTATCGTAACATGAAGAGTTGGAGTCACGAGCTTCAGTTTATCTGCTACGATTCCTTCCCTGATAGGGGTGTTTATAACAATATCCTTCCCTGTTAGAGGTTTTTATAACAATCTCCTTCCCTGTTAGAGGTTTTTATAACAATCTCCTTCCCTGTTAAGGGTGTTTATAACAATATCCTTTCCTGTTAGGTGTGTTCATAACTTTCCTGTTAGGTGTGTTTATAACTTTCCGGTTATGTGTGTTCATAACTTTCCTGTTAGGGGTGTTTATAACAATCTCATTTCTTGTCATATGTGTTCATAACAATCTCCGTCCATGTTAGAAGTGTTTCTAACAATCTCCTTTCTTGTTAGATGTTGTTATAAGAAATTCCTTTCCTGTTAGAGGTGTTTATAACAATTTCTTTAAAAGTTAGATGTGTGTATACCAATCTCCTTTCCTGTCAGAGGTGTTTATAATAATCTCCTTTTCTGTTAGAGGTATTTATAACAATCACCTTTTCTGTCAGAAGTGTTTATAACAACCTAACTGTGTTTTATGGCAACTGGGATGGATGGAGCAGTCAGTTATGAATTCCATGAGTCTAAGAGGTTCTTCAAATGAGAAAGACCAACATTTTTGTCTGATTACGAGCTCTCCCCATGGAACTGTCATGTTCTGTGCTGAGTCTTTCATCATACCTCATGCACCATCTATTCACAGCAAATACACTGTGGTTTACCTTGGGGCTAGACCATGGACAGAGATTGAGCTTATCTGATTCTCCCAGAAAGTCTACTTTCTTCTCTGAATGTTGCACGCCAAAGGGAAATGTAATTGTATCAATGAAATGCTGTGGAGCGTTACACGGAAAAATCCAAACTACAGAAGCATATCATTTACTGAGTGTTTTTAGTAGCATAATGATTGGTTTGATAGACCAATAGTGAGTCATTAAGACCTTGCACGTGTCATTTATTCGGAGTTAACTGCTGCATAATCGTTGGAGACCTTCACACCTTGCACATGTCATCACAATTGACATCAATCACTAACGTCATATGACGAATAATAGGAACTTCAGGCTTCTAAAACAATTCATTTGAGTATTCCAGTGATTTTCATTGGTTACTATGATTATACTTTGACAGCCAATGCAAATCAAAGGAATAGTCAAATATGTCATTTTAGAAAGTCGGATTTCTCATTATCAAGTAGGTCTTATTTATTCAGGGGCTTAGAACATGCCGATGACATTAAAACAATCAGCAGTATGTGTTTGCTTTAATACAATAATGTAATATTACTTTTAAAATATTTCTTCTTCTTTCATACTCTAATCAGTTTTGACAAACTGCTAATTTCTGGCTCTTTTCCATTGATATTTTATACTGTTGATTGTAAGTAAACATTGATGTAAAACAAAATAGTTATGTGGAGGAGAAATGAGCGCCGCTTTATGTAATATATACCCCTCCATCTCAGCGTGAGTCATACGGCCAACCACTGGACCACCAACGGCCCACAGAGACTTGCGGAGTGGCAACGAAAAGGAATGTATGAAATTCAGAAGGGGGAGGGGGTGGGTGGGTGGCACAGACAATCTAGTTAGCCTACGGAAAGGTAACTATTTAAAGGAAAAATTCACACTAATATTTGAAGGGAAAATCTACACTAATATTTGATAAATATCTAGATTACAGAAATATTTTTGCATATTACATTTAGGACGTAGCCATAAAAAACTAGTTTTTCCTGTATTGATTTACTAGGTAATATGTTTGTGTGTTTGTTTAAGAAACCCAGGAACTACGAGCGATTAATTCTTAATCCTAAGTGCAGTGAGGTAGTTTTTCTGAGATTTCTTTCATACATAGGAGACTTCGCGTTTTGGCTTAGTGATATGCCTATAGGAGTCTTATAGGAAGCTTGTAATGCTTCTATGAAGGAGACTTCTACTCTGAGGTGATCTATAATTGTATAGAAGACATACTACAAGGCCTGTCATAATGGCATGCCATCTACTAAGGTGTTTTGTTGCATGTGTGGTTTGTCTAGCGGGCTATCGGTGCGACCTACAGACTCAACCGTATGCGTTACTGGACAATATAGATGCATTGAATATGTTGCCATTATATTCTGAGCGATCCAGTTGCACAATTGTATGCGGTTCATTATGAACCGTGTACCTTGCCAGTAATAGACACGATCTATAGTATGTCACCACACAACTGGACAATATCAATATGCATATCGATGAAGCTCAAAAACATTTGGAAATCAACCAATCAATCAATCAATCAATCAACCAAGTGCCATGCTGAGTGATGTAAGCGATAATACTTCTCCACATAATATCTCATTCTGTAGGTACTATATATATTTTATGTAGGTAATGTATAGATCTGCAATCAATATATAGGTACTATATATAAAGTTGCACTCATTATGTAGGTACTAAATCGATATTTCATTATGTGGGTATTATATAGATCTGTACGCATTATGTGGGTATTATATAGATCTGTACGCATTATGTGGGTATTATATAGATCTGTACGAATTATGTGGGTATTATATAGATCTGAACGCATTATGTGGGTACAAGATGTATATGCACTCATTCAAGTGTGGTCACGATTCAATAGGCACAGGTCGATACACAACGACATTCCTTATATCAAAAGGTTTCATAACCTCAACATGTTGCATAGTTTCAAATCAACACGGCTTCCTGAATCTGAGTTGTATTTATTACAGGCAGAAGATATATATATATATATATATATATATATACACATATGACAATGTGTACCAGGAAGAAGATATCTTTACACATATGCCATTGTGTATAATCACCAACGTATAAATATCTTTTTTTCTGTTGAAATGTTATGATATTCTGATCAAGACATAGACATCAGCACATCATATTTTGACTGTAGTGTTTTCTAAGTAGTACACAAAATGTTCTGTAGTCTCATTGCTATTTGACCGTTATATATGCATAAATGCCAGCGGCATATTTGAACCCATTAACTTGGCACGGTTACAGCATCTTGCCGTCACATAACTGGAATACCTGCCCTAATGTAAGCATGTATATGTGCGCTGTGGGTGGTATGTGTAATTGTGTGCGTTCGTCCATTTCCACACGTTCTCAAGATCTCATATGGTCTCATGTGTGTGCATGTATTTGTGAGTGTATGTATGCGTGTGTGTATATGTTTTACATTTTACACGTGCGCGACTATGCATTATTCTTAATCAATGCCTGCGTGTATTCACTCACTCACTTGAATTTTATCGTTCACACACATAACTGCATTATTGTCATTTCTTTTTTTGAACTCATTTCTACACATACCAGTTATGTGTATTTGTGTACGAACAAACACATTCTTGTATGTATGATTGTTCAATCATTGATCGCTGTGAAGCCGTGTTACATATTCTTGAATGGATGATTGTTCAAAGATCGGTCGCTGTGAAGCCATGTTACATATTCGATTATCTATGATTGTCCAAGCATTGATCCATGTGAAGGCATACAGTTACTTGTGCATCAAATGTTCAACAACAGCAGAAATACGTACAAGTCTTTCCAAAAACTAGCAGCGAGTCACTGACTTGCTTTTTATTGACTAATGTTGACATGACTTATTTATGTTCATTTTGATTTTTGCTTTGTATTACCAACGCTCCCTCATTTCCAGTTTGATTGTTTTCCCGACACAGGAGAAACACATAGACGCCTAATTCTGATCATATGTGTTCCAAATGTGGCCCGGGATTATGTGTCAGGATTGGACAGTTGAGTCGTTTCCGCGTACACACATAGAAACGTGAAACTTCTGTCATAAACGCATGTCGTAAGAATATACATAAGAAATAAAACAGGGATAGTTACATGTTCACAAGAACAATTGATACCAATAGTGAAGTGATGAAAATGTGCATGGTTTGTACATGTAGGCCGAAATGATTTCTTGTCAAAAGCAATACTACAAGGAATGATCAAAGTTGGAAGTAACAGATGAGGACAAATAAAAGCACTATATTTGACAATATTTTTCTTTCAGCATCCACTTCGTTGAATATAGAAATCGCTGGAGGAGCACTCTGTGTGTTCATGCTGTCAATGTGACACCACGACGATCCTGTGTGTTGATGGCATCCAACGTCGAATGTGGTACCCCTAAGAAACCTATCGGGATACAAGTTTATCGATGAGCACAATAATTATACATTTAGTGTTCTGTCATAATACACTGTGTGTATATTTGTGCTGATGTAACAAACGTGTCACCCCTTCAATCCTGCCGAGTTATGAACTGTATTATTATTTTTATTATTATTATTTCTACAATTATTATTATTATTATTATTATTATTTCTACAATTATTATTATTATTATTATTATTATTATCATATTTAGTTGTGTATGTGGTAAGGTTTCGGTATACACATTGGTCGAACATGATACTATATACTCACCTGAATCCTCTCTATATACTCACCTGAATTCTCTCTATATACTCACCTGAATCCTCTCTATATACTCACCTGAATCCTCTCTATATACTCACCTGAATCCTCTCTATATACTCACCTGAATTCTCTCTATATACTCACCTGAATCCTCTCTATATACTCACCTGAATCCTCTCTATATACTCACCTGAATCCTCTCTATATACTCACCTGAATTCTCTCTATATACTCACCTGAATCCTCTCTATATACTCACCTGAATCCTCTCTATATACTCACCTGAATCCTCTCTATATACTCACCTGAATTCTCTCTATATACTCACCTGAATCCTCTCTATATACTCACCTGAATCCTCTCTATATACTCACCTGAATCCTCTCTATATACTCACCTGAATTCTCTCTATATACTCACCTGAATCCTCTCTATATACTCACCTGAATCCTCTCTATATACTCACCTGAATCCTCTCTATATACTCACCTGAATCCTCTCTATATACTCACCTGAATCCTCTCTATATACTCACCTGAATCCTCTCTATATACTCACCTGAATCCTCTGTCCTCACCTGAATCCTCTCTATATACTCACCTGAATCCTCTCTATATACTCACCTGAATCCTCTCTATATACTCACCTGAATCCTCTGTCCTCACCTGAATCCTCTCTATATGCTCACCTGAATTCTCTCTATATGCTCACATAAAGCATCTGTATACACTCACATGAATCCCATCTAGTAGGAGTCTCCCTCATAAATTATTGAACAGCGCTCAGTGTTAGGTTGTTCCGGTGTGAACGAAATCTCCAGAACACCCCCAATTATATTCGCACAAAGCACTTATGGTCATCATCGCGTGGTATCCCACAGAACCCAAATAAACATACATACAGACACATATACACAAACCAAATAAACATACATACAGACACATATACACAAACCAAATAAACATACATACAGACACATATACACAAACCAAATAAACATACATACAGACACATATACACAAACCAAATAAACATACATACAGACACATATACACAAACCAAATAAACATACATACAGACACATATACACAAACCAAATAAACATACATACAGACACATATACACAAACCAAATAAACATACATACAGACACATATACACAAACCAAATAAACATACTGACAAGCAATTGTGCGCCAACATATATATGCATGTTCCATACACGACTTCCTGTTTGTGTGTTTGACTTTTTGTTTAACTGTTTTTATGTTAATATGTTTGACTTATTTCATTAGTCGAGAAATATACAATCATGACACATGCACAAAGAAATTATCCATTAGATGCTCCAATCTTCACCTCCCCGAGATATTTCTTGGATTACATGACGACTAACAGTTCCAGTTATATGTGTGTTGACAAACATTCTTTCACGTCCATAATAATGTTCTGTTCTTGTCACGCCCACATTTCACGCCACGCTTGTTTGTTTTGGACATAAACAACTAATCATCATCATCATTCATTTCGTTTGATCGCGCAGTTTCTCTTAAGGAGTTCATTATATCAGCGTGATACATTGCCTTGCAACTCCAAACACTGACACCATTTTCCAAAATGACAGCGTGATACATTGCCCTGCAACTCCACTCAGTAGCAATATTTACCACTATGACAATACATCTGATCTGTCATGGTCTTGCTACTCGAAACAGTGGCAGAACCCGCCAATCTATATGTTGTATCACTGCCTTGAACACCTGAATGATAAGGCGTTAAAATTGATGTGACACCCTGGAACGTTGACCTCTCCACAGCACCATCAAACCACTGTTCAGAAATACAGCTAGCTTGTATTTTTTGATATGCTCATTGAGACATTGAGTTGAACTCTGTGTGCCTAACTAGCTCAAGGCCAAAATCATAATTTTCATTTCATTGGTTTACAGTATGAGTGTGTGTAATCGATTACCTGTTTCAATGTTTGTATGTCCAACTTCCCATTTCGATTATTGTATGTTCGATTCTCTATATATGTGCGTGTATATTAAACTTCCTGTTTGAATGTGTATATATTCGTCGACAAAACATTTGAATTTTAAACTTTCAGTTTGAATGTTTGTATGTTGAACTTTCAGTTTGAATGTTTGTATGTTGAACTTTCAGTTTGAATGTTTGTATGTTCAACTGTATATGTTCAACTGTCATTATGAATGTTTGTAAAGGAAACTGAATTCTTAATTTCATGACTTTTATTGAAGCTCACTGGTGCACATTTGTCACGTTTCCCTGCACGTGATAGCGACTGTTTGGGAGTGACAACCCTCGCTGCTGCTCGAGCCCAGTCTCTTGAACACTGGCTTCGGTGTTTAGCATTTTCCTCTCTGCTTCCGTCCCTTTCGTCTCCAAATTCGAACAGAGACGTAATTGTTATTTGAATATGGGAAGAAAAAATGGAAGCAAGCTAAAGATGATTGCTAGCATGGAAGAGAAATAATGTAACAGAGAGAGAGAGAGGGAGGGAGGGAGGGAGGTAGAGCAAAGGGAGAAGGGAGAAAAAGAAACAGAGGTGGAAGAGAGGTAATGGAGGGGAGTAGAGGAGAACAAAGTGTGGGAGGGATGAAACAGGCAGAAACTGAGTGTTGTAACTTGACGATTAGAAGTTACATGAGCAAAAGTAACTGTGATAAGATCGTATTGCCATGTAGGCGTATACACGGAGAACTGACTAAATAAACTAACAAACTAGATGGTATAACAGCGAACTCACTAGATGGCATGACAGAGAACTCAAGGCTTTTTAAGGCTAAGGAAATAAAGGCCTCTTTACCAGAGCTGTCGCTACGACGTGTACAGGAATAATTTTTTTATCTGACAAAGAACTAACTAAATAGTATGACAGAGAACTAATTAAAGAACAAAGAAATAATTAAATGTTATAGCACAGAACTAACTGGATATTATAAGAGATATCTTAAATTTTAAAGAAGAGAATTATTTTATATAACAGCAGAACTAGATGGTATAACAGAACTAACCATATTTGATAACAGATAACTTCACCTCTAACATTGTATATTATATAATTAATAACAGAGAACTAAAATTGTATTTTCACGTACACATTCGATATTTTCACGTACACATTCGATATTTTCACGTACACATTCGATATTTCCACGGAGAACTTATTCAACATTACCACATGGATCTAACAATATGTTAAACTGGGAACTACTAGATATTATTGGAGAGAACTACCACGGTTTTCTCAGAGAACTGAACGATTTTGTTCCAGGAATTACTACATGTTATTCAACAATATGTGTCAATTGTTCACTAGTTCGGTGCACAAACTCGTTACGTTGTTTCGCTGTTTTCAGAAATATCTGCGCCTTTTTAACCGATACAACTTTATTTACTAATATTTTTAGTAATATTTTTTCCCCCAGATTATTGAGATTTATTTCAGAAAAATCTGTTAGACCAGTAAGTTTTATCGACAAGAGCCATGATTGATAATAGTTTTCCTTCTAGGCAAGCCAAGATGAACATAACAGTAGCTAGCAGACCCATTAGCTTTGGTATATGTGGTTTATCAGATTGGAGTCCAGTCAAAGGCACAGAATACATGGTTGTAGTATGAACAGAAGTGACGATCTTGGGACGAAGGACAATCAAGATATTTTGACGTAGCAGAGAAGATCTGTGGATGATAGAAAGTGAAGATTTTTGCCCGTAGAAAAGTGAAGATCGTGGGGTGAAGTTCTGAGGACGTCGCAAAGTGAGGATCTTGGGACGTTGTAAAGGGAAGATCATGGAATGAAGAAAAGTGAAGATTCCGGGATGACAGAAGTCAAGATAGTGGGACGAATGAATGTTAACATCTTGGGACGAAAGAAAGTGGAGATCTTGGGACGATTTGTTTGTTATCCGAAGATTTTGGTTGTTTTGGATATCCTGCAGTGTTCTACTCTTTCGAAGCTTAGTTTAATTTTGATTAAGCTTAGTTTAGTTTTAGATTAGTTTTAGTTTAATTTTAGTATATGTTTAGTTTGAGTTTAGTTTTCTGAAAGGATGTTGACACACTCAGTCTTTGTCTTTGGTCTTTCAAAGAACACGATGAACAGTATAAGTGCTGAGGATTTTGTAGTTCGGTTTTTACACACACACTTTAGACGCTGCTCTCACTCAATCTGTAAACCCCGGGGATAATTCACAGTTCTTTAAGTCGTATTATCATATCTCCTTCTAGTCTAGTGTTTTCATTTAGAGAATGGTTATGTAAAGATGTTAATATGTCATTCTTGTTCTTAATTAGTACTCTTATTATTGTTGCTGTAGTGGCTAATGTGTCGGCTCTTTCATTGCCGCGGACTCCTGCATCAGAATATATCCACATAATTCTCCGCAGATCAGAGTAGTCAATGTAATCCATCCACTTACTGCCACGTCCGGCTCTGTGGCGAAGTGCTACAGAGTGCGTCTGTGGCGGTCAAGGTACCGAGTTCGATACCCGCCACAGGCATTTGAGTATCCGTACCGTTTAGGTAGAAATTGCAAACTACTGTACGTATGTATATTACCTAAAAAATAACTACAGCCAAAAAATGCTGTTTTGATGGTCACGTCCTGAATAAGATACGCTGCCAATTTTTACACTCTATCCACCTTTGCCAAAGCTTCTAATATACGAACAGATTTGACTACGCCATGCAGGACAGTCAAGAGCTGCGGTTTCACTAGAACGTGGATCAATGCTGTAGAGCTTGAGAAATGTCTTCAAGTAGTAATTGAAACGTATATTATGATCTCAACGTGATCGCTTACCCAAGTACAATTCTTCCTAGAACCGTCTTTTTCCAGGTATCTCTCCTGACATACGGACAATGAGACCAGCCCAACAAAATGTTGACTTGATCGATAAAAGCATTGATATCTTTAATCTTTGATTTTGGAAGAATCTGTATAGCAAGGATATAAACCTGCCATACACCTCTCGACATAGCAAGGATATAAACCTGCCATACACCTCTCGACATAGCAAGGATACAAACCTGCCATACACCTCTCGACATAGCAAGGATATAAACCTGCCATTACACCCCTCGACATAGGAGGGATATAATCCTGATATCGCTCGCACAATTTGGCATAGAAGGGATATACTTCTGACATCGCACACCTAGGTACATCTAGGAATGGTATATAGTCATCGCCATTGATACCTTTAATTTCCCATAAAACTTGGTGCCCTTTTAATGTTGGTTGAATTAATCAATAAATCGTCTGTGATGTACATATATTTCAAGGTGAAATGATAATTTAACTTTACACCACACCAGTAGTAAGTCAACACACTAACTACTAGGCCACCAGGTCTCCATGATATTTATAAAATATAAAATTCTATATGACGAGTATATCTCTCACAACTGGCAAATTCCAATAATGAAACAATAATCACAATGGATATCCATTGGCAATACGGCCATGTGTACATGTGGACAGGCAGCACACAGTGCCAAACATATACTTCTAAAGTGTTCTGAGTATGAAACGCTGAAACAGGCATATTGGCCAGAGGAAACAACACTGGAATAAAAGCTCTATGGGACACTGTATGAACTACAAGATACAGTGATTTTTATTAAGGAGACAGAATTACAGATATAGACATGTTTCAAGTGAACGAAAGAAGAAGAAGAACAATGAGTATCCGAAAATTACACATATCCACGTCGCATTCTGATTTCGTCCCCACCGCGTCGTGAACATAGGACAACATAAATACAGAAAATATATAATATTGACATCCACAATATCACATTTACAAAGTATGGACGACATTTGTTCCCATCCAATTTACACAGAAACCACATGTATTGTTGCGGAGATATCACGTAATATGACAGGTGTTATGGCAACCTTGCTTGTCAATAGATTGAAACCTTAAATTTTCGTCAGAAATTGACGAAACAAATGAGAATTCCTATTTTTAATACATATTATTTATCGGTTATTAGAAGGAATAATTAACTGTCCTGTAATTGAGGGGTATAAAACACAATGTAATTTGTATTTGCTGCCATTAGCAACGTTGATGTTATGAGAACTAGCTGGTCTTCTCGATTCAAATGAAGTCGCAGTAATAGAGTTAATGTATTTCCGCTTTATTAGTAAAATATTAGTGGATGTGTCACCAATGTCTCCCAGTCAGATATCACAAATGTAGTTGATGTCTCCCAGTCAGATGTCACAAATGTAGTTGATGTCTCCCAGTCAGATGTCACAAATGTAGTTGATATCTCCCGGTCAGATGTCACAAATGTAGTTGATGTCTCCCAGTCAGATGTCACAAATGTAGCTGATATCTCCCAGTCAGATGTCACAAATGTAGCTGATATCTCCCGGTCAGATGTCACAAATGTAGCTGATATCTCCCGGTCAGATGTCACAAATGTAGCTGATATCTCCCGGTCAGATGTCACAAATGTAGTTGATGTCTCCCAGTCAGATGTCACAAATGTAGCTGATATCTCCCGGTCAGATGTCACAAATGTAGCTGATATCTCCCGGTCAGATGTCACAAATGTAGCTGATATCTCCCAGTCAGATGTCACAAATGTAGTTGATGTCTCCCAGTCAGATGTCACAAATGTAGCTGATATCTCCCAGTCAGATGTCACAAATGTAGCTGATATCTCCCAGTCAGATGTCACAAATGTAGTTGATGTCTCCCAGTCAGATGTCACAAATGTAGCTGATATCTTCCAGTCAGATGTCACAAATGTAGTTGATGTGTCCCAGTCAGATGTCACAAATGTAGTTGATGTGTGCCAGTCAAGTGAAACATATATCGTATCTATGACAACGCGTATCAATATATTCTCTTTGAAACATCTACTGTAATCATCGTCTTGAAATATCGAATGTAATATCGAATGTAATATCGAGTGTAATATCGAATGAAATATCGAATGAAATATCGAATGTAATATCGAATGTAATATCGAATGTAATATCGAGTGTAATATCGAATCATAATAAAAATTCTAAAATATATATAGAAGTTTTAGCAAAATATTTCTATTCAATTATCTAGGCCTACAGTAAACATTTACAGGAGATCTCTATTCAATTATCCACAGTAAACTTTAGCAGGATATCTCCATTCGTTAATCAATGTAAATTTAAGAAAGCGACACTCCGCCTGACGACAGTAGCAAACATAGCACGTAACTCAGTAGATTCAAGCGATACAACGCAGTCATCTTCTAACAACTCTTGTTGTTTGTCCATCACATGATGATGATGACCATTTGTTGTTTTCGTTCATCACATGATGATGATGACCATTTTGTTAAATCCACTTTTGAAATTCAGCTAGAGCTATGTCCTATATTATGTGTTCGTAACAAGCTTTATTCTAGCCGACAATGTCCTCGGACAAGACGGGCATGAGATGGGCACTGTAGAAGATTTTTTGTTGCTCTTGACATTCTAGGTACTCTCAGCAGTTGATCTGCTGCGTTTATTTATTTATTTTTAACCATATATTGCGCCATTTATTTACAGTAGAGCTCCATGTAAATCTAATTTGTGCAAGTTCTTCCCATTTATCTTGATCTATTCCAAATTGTAAACAATACGCCATTAGCTGGATTCGAAACGCTGACCTCTTGTTCATAAAACGAATGGCTTAACCGCTACTGCACGAAGTAACAACACATGTCGGAGGGGAAATCATAAATAATTTAGAAACAAACGCTTGAACATAAATAAAACAAACTGGAATACAGCGAACGTGAAAATGTGTCTGTAATTAGTATTCTGATATGATTACAGACAGTGCCATATTCTACCCGTCGTGTTGTTTATTCCGTTCTTGATAAAGGCATTTTGATCGAAACATCGATATGTTCTTTTTCTGTGAGTTTCCAGTGGTTTGCGATGCTTCATTACCAGGGCTTCGAATTGTTGCCGGTAGGATCATAGTTTTTCAGCATTTCTTACGTTAATATTTTCCAGGATATCCTTGCTGAAGAGTTATGTGAAAACCTTCAGCAGCATCACTCAATCTGTGGCAGCAGTAATCCACTTGGACTCTGCATGTTGTGCGGCCTTGTGGCCCGTTGTGCGGCCTTGTGGCCCGTTGTGCGGCCTTGTGGTCCGGTGTGCGGCCTTGAGGTCCGTTGTGCTTCATACATCAATGAAAATATGGTAATTTAATCGATAAATATCGTCTTGTCCTGAGACTTTTCTAATCTTTTCTTGCAGTTGATTGGTACAAGAGTAGAGACGGACGTTAATGTCAGATGATGGTCACAGTTTGAATCTGAAGTGATTGATCAAAGGAGATCTTTTGAGAACTTTGGAAAGATTGAGATCAGGTAAGAAATGTGTAGATGTTGTGAGATTAGTTGTTACAGGTGTAGATGTTGTGGTATTAGGTAGGACAGGTGTAGATGTTGTGAGATTAGTTGTTACAGGTGTAGCTGTTGTGAGATTAGTTGTTACAGGTGTAGCTGTTGTGAGATTAGTTGTCACAGTTGTAGCTGTTGTGAGATTAGTTGTCACAGGTGTAGCTGTTGTGAGATTAGTTGTTACAGGTGTAGCTGTTGTGAGATTAGTTGTTACAGGTGTAGCTGTTGTGAGATTAGTTGTCACAGGTGTAGCTGTTGTGAGATTAGTTGTCACAGTTGTAGCTGTTGTGAGATTGGTTGTTACGGGTGTAGCTGTTGTGAGATTAGTTGTTACAGGTGTAGCTGTTCTGAGATTAGTTGTCACAGTTGTAGCTGTTGTGAGATTAGTTGTCACAGTTGTAGCTGTTGTGAGATTAGTTGTCACAGGTGTAGCTGTTGTGAGATTAGTTGTTACAGGTGTAGCTGTTGTGAGATTAGTTGTTACAGGTGTAGCTGTTGTGAGATTAGTTGTCACAGGTGTAGCTGTTGTGAGATTAGTTGTCACAGTTGTAGCTGTTGTGAGATTGGTTGTTACGGGTGTAGCTGTTGTGAGATTAGTTGTTACGGGTGTAGCTGTTGTGAGATTAGTTGTCACAGGTGTAGCTGTTGTGAGATTAGTTGTCACAGTTGTAGCTGTTGTGAGATTAGTTGTTACGGGTGTAGCTGTTGTGAGATTAGTTGTTACAGGTGTAGCTGTTCTGAGATTAGGTGGAACAGGTGTAACTGTTATGAGATTAGTTGCTACAGGTGTAGCTGTTGTGAGATTTGGTGAGACAGGTGTAGCTGTTATAAGATTTATCGAGACAGGTGCATTTATGTGATTAGGTGAGGCAGGTTTAGTTGTTATGACATTAGTTAAGACAGGTGTATCTGTTATAAGATTATATGATACAGGTATATGGTGAGTGTAAACAAATGTAGGTATTGGGAGAAAAACAAGTGTTTGTATTGTGTTGGTAGATGGCGGCATGTATGGTATACATATGTGTATCACCTGAACCTTTATTGCCCTGTCATTGTCTGCGGTAACTTGTGAGCGATTCCCCTAACACACACATAGACTTACATTATCAGATTCTATGCCACCATATTACCAGTTCATCACATGATGATGATGATACATGAATATTATACCTTCAAATACATGCAGATAAGGAACACCCGTTGCATTCCGAAATACAGAAAGTTAAAGGTAGTAGACTCTAGAGAGGGAGGTCGGGGATGGGACGTTTTTAGGATGACATACAAAGCGTTGCAGGTTGCAGGTTGTGGCAGCAGGTGCGGAATGGATAAATCTACCCACAGATTTCGAAACTCGTTTGAGAGTAATAATATCACTTAGCAGGGAATACAGAGAATGGTGTCCCACAGCTGTAGAGAAATAAGTGCAGGCTTTGATCAGTGAGAATGTCAAAGAGGGGGATGTGATTATACACAGAGATGGATCTGTGATTAGACATGTTCGCAGTGCTTGTGCCTTCACAGCTCAGTGCGCAGGTAAAACGACCAGGGAGGAGAATAGTGCATTTGCGGCCACTACGAGTAGTATAACCATGGAGATTATGGCGGTGACCAAGGCATTTGAGTGGTTATGCACACAGAAGGTAAAGCAGATATGCATCTTGAGTGATTCTATGAGTATGATTAAGAAAGTACAAGTGGGTCTCGTTCGTGAACAGTGGATTGAGGCCTTGAGAAAGGTGAGGCTAAAAGTGGTTATATTTATGTTCATGCCGGGACATGTTGGCGTTCGAGGCAATGAAAGAGCGGATCAACTGCCGTCATGCGCGATTGTGGCACTGGGCGATTGGGCAATTGATCACGCTGACGTTTTGAACTCCTTAAGAGATATAGCACGCGAGAGTGAGACTATTGTGGATGATGATTCCTTTTCAATGACTAGGATTAAAGTTCAGGGATTAAAATGCGGTCTTGCTAGTAGAGAACATTTTTGAAGGCGCAGAAGAATGATGGTCAACCATCGCAGGACCGGTACTTTCAGCAGAACTGGTTTGGCGGATACACTCAAGGAGAGATCGGAGCAACTATGGATCTGTCCAGTTTGCATTGATGATCATCCGACGACTAACTAACGAACTAACTATATTACCAGTTACATCAAAATGACTGCCTCTTTTAGGCTAAATGCTTCTGAAGTTACTTCTCACTATAATGGTGGTATTCTTAAATTGATATGCCCTAATTCAAGAAACATGATATTGTTGCCTGATAACTGGAGATATAACCATATCTGTAAATCGCAACATTATAACAGTTGCCTCTGATGTCTGTAACAACAAGAACCCTCAAGAGAAGAAATTGACAAGCTGAATACATGCAAGTAGGTCTGATCAATCCGCCAATTTGAATTTTCTATCCCCGTGTTTTGTGACTAGTATTTCATTTCTTTTAAAATATTAGTAAGCCTTTAATCCTTCTTTATGGATGCGAAACATGGACAGTAAACAAAAGAGGTCAAGATAAACTGAAGGCAAGAGATGTGGTTTTTGAGAAGAATTATGCAAATTGCATGAACAGCCAAGGAAACTAATGTAAAAATCCTCAGAGATGCTGGAGTAAAAACACAAATTATTACAGAGATTAGAAGCAGACAATCATGATTTTTCGGGAATATAATGAGAAGAGCAAAATTGAAAATTTAGTAAACACCGGAAAGGTCAAGTGAAGAAGAGACAAAGGAAGACAAAGAGAGAAATTTCTGGACCGGTTGTCACTGTGGCGCAAAAATATATCACCATCTGAATTTATTAACAATATAAGAAAAAGAGAGCTGTGGAGACTCATGATCACCTACGCCACATTTGGCACGGTACTTAATAAATTGAAAACTTGAATCCAGTCCCTCATCAATTATATTCAAGTAGGAAGCATGAGGATAAATGAAAATAATTCTTATCACATTACCTTGCGGTAATGGCCTCATCAATTATATAGTTCTAGTAACTTATCGAGCATCATTCTTCACACGTGACTTTATTTGACTTTCCCCGTGATTTTGATTGGTCACTATGTATATATTCTGTGTTGAAGGCTAATAAAAATTACAGGAATTGTCAAATAGTGTCACTTCTGAAGGATGAACCAGATGAGTCCACATAACTGTAATTGACCAAGGAGCCGCATGATTCACGTGAACCCCTGGAGAAACACAGAATGTAGTTTGGAGACATATTTTGTATCCTCGTTTACAACTTTTCCGCGTTATTGTGAGTTAGTCCTGACACATCCGACTTCAGCATGGTGTGGGTTACTTTGACACTGTATGGGATGGAACATACAAGCACACTGCATAGCTTCCTTAGTCACCTATTACACCGTGCATGTGAGATAAACAGTGGTACTATTCTGTGATTGCCGTTCGAGCACTCGCAACACGAGGGCGCTATTTCATTTCATATTAACATGTTAGTGTTATGTATTTGGAGTAGACATCACCGTACGTGCTGTGCTTGGCAAACTATTTTTTATAAGTAATTATTTATGACCTGCTGAGCTAATCTAAAATTTATTGTATGCACTGGTCTTCGATTTCAGTTAGTATTTACTTGCTGCGTCATATACATAATTTTACATTCTTCTTACACCGATACACGAACAAAATAGCAATCACGCTCGCTAGCAGAAGAAATCTCAATACTTCTTGCTAACCGAAAGCAAATCTCAATACTAAACGTTAACCGAGAAAAAATCTCAATACTGCTCGCTAACCGAAAAAAAATCTCAATACTGCTCGCTAACCGAAAAGAAAATATCAATACTAATCGCTAACCGAACAAAAAATTCAATACTGCTCGCTGATCGAAAGAACATTCCGTATTTGTTTTACGAGTATTCTTCTTCTTCGTTCAAAAATCTCCAGTAAATTTCCATAATTTAGTTTAAAGAACAGAAAAACGTTATCTCGTCGTTTGCATCTTAGCTGTGAGTATGCAACTTTCGGTCTGACACACGTGACTTAGTAATAGCCAATAGTCGGTCTGACACATGTGACTTAGTAATGGCCAATAGTGGGTCTGACACATGTGACTTAGTAATGACCTATAGTCGGTCTGACACACGTGACTTAGTAATGGCCTGTAGTCACTTTAATCCTGAACAAGATGGGACAGTCAACTCCCCCCCCCCTCCCAACTACAAAATCTCAATAGTCTCCTCTCATGATATTCCTGACAGTTAACAGTTACACTAGTATGTCTTCCCCGTTTATGCCGAGGCGACACACGGGAGGTTACGGACTTTGAAATATTACTTCTCACATTCTGGACTGACCGTGCATTCTCGGTGCCCCATCCAGGAACAAATATTATTGACGCCGTTAATTGGACGTGAATGTCGTGAATGGCGACTAAGAAGATTCTGGGTGAAGTCTTGTCTACTAATTTCATAGAGTAAGTGACCTGGAAAGTGACTTGAAATCGGATGAAACGTGCAGAAAGTATCAGATATCGCTGCTAAGTTATAAACCATTACGCAACGCGTTCCGTTATCAGGACAACATCGTGCTAATCTGCAGGAGTTTGAGAACGAACGCAAACGAAGAAATCGACATTCTAGACACAATAAATCTCTGTATCTGAGCATTGTCCGCTGGTCAATAAAGAAAATACTGTGTAATTTATTATCTGCATGAGACCATAAAACTAAGTACAACTAAGTTTTAAGTTAATCAGATTGTTTTCTCCTAAGCAGATTTCGCCTCAAGATGATGATTATGTCGTCTGATAGCCCTCTGCCGGTATTATTAATATACTTGGAAGTCAGAATATTAACAATCACATTTATTAAGCTGTCTGCATATGATCCGTGTCTGTCTATCAGTCTGTTTCAGTCTGTCTATGTTGTATTTGTGATTAAGAAAGTATGTGTGGATATTGTCTTCATGAGGATTGTTCTTATTTTTTCCCACTGAGGTACGTGATTTATGTGACTGGCTCAAATGTTCTATCCGTCTGAGAAGGCTGGCTTGATAATTTGAAATAATTGATTGATTTATTCGGTAGGTGAAAGTACTGTTTGAACTGATTTCTTTTTTTCCTTTGGACTGTTCACAGAATCTCCACTTGTGAAATAGTAGTTGGGGTGGTGAAGTTGTAAAAACTGTGGTATAACCAAATTATTGGGACGCTGGCACATTTAAATTGATGGAATGCTAGTCTTGACACATGGAGTACTGACTCAACCAGATTGTTGTAAAGCCGGTTTAGAGAGATGGTTATAACATTGAATTGTTGGACAGTTAGTTTAGAGAAATGATTATAATGCTAAATTATTGGAAAGTTAGTTTAGGGAGATGGTTAAATAACTAAATTGTTGAAAAGTTAGTTTATGGTTAGAATACTGAATTTTTGGAAAGTTAGTATCAAGAATGCTGAATTATTGAAACGTTTCTTTTGTGAGATGTTTAGAACATTGGCATGATGCAATTCTTGGAACGCAGGTTTAGTGACATGGTTAGAAAGCTGACATTTTGAAAGCATGTTTAGTGACATGGTTAGAAATTTGACATGATGACATTTTGGAAAGTATGTTTAGTTAGATGGTTAGAAAGCTGACATGATGACATTTTGGAAAGCATGTTTAGTGACATGGTTAGAACGCTGATCTAGAGATATGGTTGTTATTCTGGCACTCTAGCTATTTTCTGTATATTTTGTCAATATTCTGTGATGTTTTGTCAACTTTATGTTTGCTTCGTTTCATATTTTATCATGTATTCCATACTCGCCTTGCGGAATTATCCCGTAAAACCATTATTATGTGAACGTGGACAGTGTCGTTTCGTACTAGTCGTGTCTTATATTGTGTTCTTGATAAAGACATTTTTTTTCGAAACGATTTGTGTGCGTTATAATGTTTTACCAGCGATTAACAAAAGTATGTTACCCTGTTCCTAGTTCCATCTGTTCGGTTATAGTTTTACTGCAGTCAATACATATTCTAGATTGTATAGTGATATAATCTTTCAGAGAATGTATGTATTCATGAATGAAGATAATAAATGAAACATAAACAATGGGTGAAAAAAAGCAAATAAAAACAATTCAAAGGCAAACCTTGGACGGAAAAAATTAAATTTGAAAGAGAGAGACAGAAGGACAACATATAGGAATAAAACGTAAATTAAAAAATTGTTTAATACATAATAGTAGAAAGATGAAAGGAAGAACTGAACTCTGGAAGAACAGAAAATAGAAAGATACAAAATAAAAGATAGAATTACTCGTTTACGATTGTTTCTAATTCTAAACTTTGCGAGTAGCGTTCCCTTCGTCACGTGATGGAGCAGTCAATCAAAGAATTGTCTTGCTCCAGGCGATGGCAATACCCCCTGACAGCAAATGTTACCAATCTGACTCTTCTCTTACTTTGACTCACTCACGGGCACTCATAGATATAAGTCCTTTCTTTAAAAAATCGAAGACAGACGCAGAAATCTAGCACATTTATTTGGAGACATCTTTCAAGTTTGTTTAGTGTTCACAATGCAGACGGTTAAACTAAATAACAGTGCAGTTCAATGAATATATTCTTCTCTACCAGACACTACCAAATAAAAACACTGCCTGGGCGACAGTAGTAAATCGAATCAAATTGTGTGCCTTCGACAGTTTGGAGACAATCTCATATCGTTTGACCGTTTATAGCTAAGAAAAAGATTTTAGCACAGACTGCAAATGTTTAAACGTGAAATAATGTATGTCGATATATCTTTTGTACTGTCTCTGTTTTTGCTGAAAAAGGTTGCAGGATTCGATGACAGTACGTTTTTGGTATAGGAAAGGTATAGGTCGTTTGATATGCAGTAATATTGTGACGTTTCAGAATGTTGATAACTCCTTCAATCCATCATATTCATGGTCTTCTTTTCCCCCCAAGATTATGGTTTTATATAGTGCAATTTTTGTGACGACGTTCACATGATTATTTTTGAAAATAGGGAGCATCTAACCTAAGATCTGGTATGCTATGTTGCATCTATAATGGATTTCTTTGGTACTTTTACCATTTGAAAATATACTGCTTTCATGAATATAAGTGCATTTTCTCTCCAGTGTCAGCTGTTGGTTATCGATGGAAATAAGAGTGTTTTTTGTCTTCAAAATACTTCGGTTGTTTTTTTCTGTGCTCAACTGCATGTTAAAGTCCATATATGTTGCATGAATTCTGTTTATATGTTGTTACAGTTGTTCTTTTGTTGTTGATATTATAGCTAGATGTACAGCAGAAGAGACATTCGCTCAGGAGGTTGTTTATGTTGTCTTCCTTATTGGTGTTGCCAATGTTACATATACAATCGATATACGTAATGATTCTCAAGGGAGATAGAAAACATCCATGTCACACTCCGGAGTGTATGTGGAATTTGACCGAATCCCTGCACTCGTTATAAATACGCATTAACTACATGTGTAATTACTGCGCACGTTGATTATGTGTTATTGTCTCCACATTGTGATAGCATTTTTCATAGTTGTTGTTTGTCGACTGTGTCAAAACTTTTTCGTGGTCGACAAATCCGATACTCAACTCTTGGTTGTTTTCTGTTGTTTTCTCTGCCAGTTGTCTAAAGGTAAAAGTGGCACCTGTACGGCTATTGTTCTTACAGAAACCAATTTCATTGTTGTTAAGTTGTTGTTCGATGAATGCTCGTATTGTTCTTGTGTGGCATCAAAGTGAAATACCTCTGTATTGTGTAAAATCTCTTTTGTTGCCTGCTTTCTTCCAAATAGGTATTATTACAGTGATTTTTAGTATTCTAGTGTGTGTTCCGTATTCATTATTATGGGAAAAACTCTATGAAACAATATTATTCCGCGAAATGTTAATGGGTTCAAATATATCGCGGGCAAATATACATCTGGAATGGTCAGAAAGCAATTTTAAACCATTGAACAAAATATATAACTATGTTATCCCGATAACTGCTGTTGATACATTCAAATTGTTTGTTATCATGTGCTTTGTTTGATGGGCCTGTTTGTTTATAATTTTCTACTTCTCTTAGCAATATGTTTGCTTCTAACTCTTCAATTTTATTGTTTATTATGTTGTCGTCCCATCCGTCTTTTAGAGTTAGACATTCTTTCGAATACTGTGGCCACCTTTCAAAAATTCATTTCTGCTGAATGTTTATCTTTTCATTTTCATCATTTCTTTTTTTTCGGTGGTTCATATTTATTTTCTCTGATACCATTATTCTTAATTTTCTTGTAGAATTTCGGTGGTGCATTCTCGTAATCTATATGCAATGATTTCCACATTCTTGCCAACTTTTGTTTAGGTATTTTTTACTATTTTCGAGTTTCAGAATTTTCGAATAGTTAAACTGTAATATAATCTATCACATTCAGAAATCACTGAAACACTGAACGTTTATTTCCGTTTTCCTTGTAAGCATGCAACGATAACCAACTACCATAACCGTAATCGCCCAACTGTTTCAAATATAAACATTGTAATTGGGAGTGTAAAAAAAGTTTATAGAAAAATCTCTACTTCTTTATCTAAATCTGTATATGTTTATAGAAAAATCATTCATCAGTAGATGAATAATCTAACAGGCAGAAACATTACTCACTTGTAGAAACATCACATGTAAACACATTTCTCACCTACAAAGAAATTGACTTCTATATTAACCAGCCATCTACATACCCACACCGTTCACCTTCTATTACCGACGTTTTTTGGTGACGTTTGTTAACGTCTTCCCTCTGCTTTGTGAATAACTGTCAGTTCTCTCAGACTATCCCCACCATAATTGTTGCCCTTTTTTTTGAACATCCCGTCAACAGTAGAACTGTCCAGATCATTACATTACATACTATTGACACGTTGAGTGGATAAAACTTTCCAGCTCATTACATGACACCCTATTGACACGTTGAGTGGATAAAACTGTCCAGCTCGTGAATTACACACTTGAATAATCATCTGAAACTATAATAACAAAAACAAGGCATAAACTTGATCATCAGAAAATTGCAGCGGAAACAGAAATATGGAGAAGACAGTCAATCTACACATGACATAGGGAACTATATTGACACACCCGTATGTCCTAGGCGTTGTATCATCACTCATAGCATTATAACCCTTTTCACACCTTGAGATGGTGCAACTGATCTCACTAAATTTTATCTCGATCCCTCGTCTTCAATCTCACTCTATCAGCCCTCTTTATAGCTGTCGTTTGATATTAAACAAAAAATAACTGTAACCTTCGCCAATAAAAGACCTACCAACTTTCATCAATAAAAGACCTACCAACTTTCATCAATAGAAGACCTACCAACTTTCATCAATAGAACCTACCACCTTTCATCAATAAAATACATACCACCTTTCATCAATAAAATACATACCACCTTTCATCAATAAAATACATACCACCTTTCATCAATAAAAGACCTACCAATTTTCATCAATAGAACCTACTACCTTTCATCAATAATTGACCTACCAACTTTCATCAATAGAAGACCTACCAACTTTCATCAATAAAAGACCTACCAACTTTCATCAATAGAAGACCTACCAACTTTCATCAATAGAACCTACCACCTTTCATCAATAAAAGACCTACCACCTTTCATCAATAAAGGACCTACCACCTTTCATCAATAAAAGACCTACCAACTTTCATCACTGGAAGATCTACCAACTTTCATCAATAGAAGACCTACCAACTTTCATCAATAGAAGACCTACCAACTTTAGTAAATACAACACGGCATACAATTCAGCCTTTTGGGTAAAGTTTTCCAATATTTCCATGTTTCGGTTGGTCAGTATTGACATGCGTTACTCGGGTGACACAAAGTACATAAATAGTGACCAACAGATAGCACATAAATAGTGAAAAATACCACGGAGGGTGAATTAATTCTACTGTGCTGCGATTCTTCTGTTAGGTATTATTTGGTGAGTAGTCGCGAAATAAACTATTGACCATTCTCTCTCTCGGTCAACCCCATCTCTGATTATTTACTTTCCTACCATTTTCTGTCCATCTTTTTTTTAAAATTTCTATTTCCCTTTTTGCAAACCTTTTTTTCTCTAGTTTGTCCAGAAGTGTATGCTACACTCCTGGCAGGACCTGATGATCCTGGGGCAGGACCTGATGATCCCTGGGATGCTGCAACACTGGAAAGCCTCACTTCAGTGGCTAAACATGCAACCATAAACACTCCCTAAAGTAAACCATGTCGTTTAAATAATATTTTTTAATCGAGTACAGGTGTTCCTTGGTCTAATTACTTGAAAAGGTATGTACTGTTGATACTTGAAAAGGTCTGTACTGTTGATATTTGAAAAGGTCTGTACTGTTGATACTTTAAAAGGAATGTACTATTGTCAAAAAGGCAATGGGGTGTCAAAAGATGCCAAATCACTTGTAAGGGATAATAATTCCGCCACTACCACCACAACCACCTCCTCCACCACCACCATCATCCATACGATCGTCATCATCATCATAATTATAAACGGCACTTCGTACAACTTTCAGTCATGTGAATCTCCTTCACTTGCCGAAAAAAACTTATCTAGAGCAATTATTTCACTTGCAGACAATTACATCACCTACAGAAAAATCTCTCACCTACAATAAACTACCATATTATTTCACTTGTTAAAACAAATTTCACTTGTTAAAACTTGCAGGAAAAACATATTTCACCTGTTGAAAATTATCTGCTTAGAAAAGTCTCTCACCTATAGAAAATCTCTCTCCTATAGAAAATCTCTCACCTGTAGAGTTATTGACCCATGTATTAGCCAGGTAGCCGCAAATCAATATTGTTTACTTTGTAACACCGACGTTTCATCTAATCTGCACGGCTGCAAGGACGCACACTGCGTTGAAGAATGCGGATACGAAATCTAACTATCAGCGCACAGAATGTAGAACTACCAACTGAAAATAATTGTTTCTCAAACACTGCTTAATAGTGGTTCTCACATTTGCCAGCTCAATCCGTCCCTTCATTCGCGGACGTAACAATATGTTAGATAGAATGTTGCACTGGGTCACTCAATTAGTCCCCTCTCCGGTGGCGTAAGAATACGCTACACAGAGTGTTGCATACGACACATCATTCGCGGGTGTAAGAATAGTGTGTTGATTACGACATCCATGACTTGATATCGTATTGCTATTCTTTGCCCCCCCCCTTTCGCGCGCTCAAATAACGGGAAATAAATGTAAATGTGAGTACACATATACTGCTATCCGAACACAAATGTTCATCTATGTGCTAATGTATATCAAATATTTATATATCTACAAAAACATCGACAAATGTCTATATGTCTGCAACATTTCTTTATCTGCTTAATTTCTATACGTATGCTAAATGTATATTCAATATGTTCTTATATACATAATTATCCATACATTTTCATCTGTCTCCTATGTGTTATTATTTGTTCGCGTGAACAGATGTCTGTTTCTTCCAGAATCTAGAAACTTGACTGCGGTTTGTAACTCGCACAGTTCCTAGAATTTACTTGATCTATTATCCTGACTACTCGATGCTCTTGAAAAGAACTTCCATTAATTGGGGTTAAACTCTATCGAGACGTATGGTTCAACACCGAATTCTTACCCGATTGTCATAGGATAGGACATAATATAAGTCAGACATGATCATATTTCGATTGCTATGCCTTAGTAAGTGGTATGGTCATTACTATGCTGCGTTTATTGACTGCTTACAATTTTCTTTCTTTACACAAGTATAAAGGGGTTGAGCATTACATAACTTCCATAATTATGGAATGTGGATGGGGGTTCTGAACTTGTTTGACAGATGTTGGCAAGGAGAGAATGTTGAAAAATAGTGAAGTCAATAGTACTGTTTTTACAAAAATACGGGAAAAAGAATATTGTTTTTTGTATAGTTTTTTTTCATAGTATTCTGCTAAGAAATTGTAGAAGGTTAGTGGAGGATGACGTTTTGAACATCATTAAGAAGAGGTGTCCATGAAAAACAACGACTTTGATACATAATACTGTGGAGAGACATGACCGCTTACGCCAGCCAGCATGGCAACTGATGATGATGTTGATGGTCCATGAAATCTTAACAGTTACTTACAAGCGAGGGGGACGTGTTTAACAATCATTGATTTACTTTATGACCAGCCTCATATCAGTCTATGGGTTGTATGCCTATATATGACCAGCCGTATATCAGTCTATGGGCTGTATGCCTATATATGGCCAGCTTTATAACAGTCTATTGGTTGTATGCCTATATATGACCAGCCTTATATCAGTCTATGGGCTGTATGCCTATATATGACCAGCCTCATATCAGTCTATGGGTTCTATGCCTATATATGGCCAGCCTCATACCAGTCTATGGGTTGTATACATATTTATGGCCAGCCTTATATCAGTCTATGGGTTGCTTGCCTATATATGGCCAGCCTTATATCAGTCTATGGGTTCTATGCCTATATATGGCCAGCCTCATACCAGTCTATGGGTTGTATACATATTTATGGCCAGCCTCATATCAGTCTATGGGTTGCTTGCCTATATATGGCCAGCCTCATACCAGTCTATGGGTTGTATGCCTATTTGACTACAAATACCTTGCCTTCTATTTACATTGTGTGCCATTTTTCTCCCTGTTCTTATCTGTAACTCAGCATCTACATCTTCACATCTACTTTTACTTTATGCGAATCAATCTACAAATATATCAGTAATTTATATACACACACACTTATATATATATATATATATATATATATATATATATATATATATATATATATATATATATATATATACATATGTTTATGAATATCTATCGTTACTTTATCCAATTATATCTACAACTATAAATACTTTCTCCAAATCTACCTACATATCTATCACTACGTTATCGTGATATATCCACATATCTAGCACAGATTTATACATAGGTACCTACAACACTATACTATCTACAACTATATGACTATTTTACAAAACTATATATACAAATATAATGTTACTTCTTACAAATGTATCAAAAAAGCTATCGTTGCTGTATACACATATATCAATACTTTATCCAAATTGTATTAATCAACTTGTCTCAGAAAAGTTATGAACATCATATGGCAAGACAAGATTCCAGATACCATTGTCCTTGACAGATCTGGTATCTCCAGCATTGATACTATCCTAAAGCAGGTACAATTTCGTTGGGCAGGTCATTTTGTACATATGCTAGACCATCGCCTGCCAAAGATACTTCTCTATGGTGAGCTGGAGAACGGTATACGATCTCAAGGTGACCAAAAGATGCGCTACAAGAACTTGTTAGAGACATCACTGAAAACGTTTGAAACAGACCAAGACTCATGAGAACAACTTGCATAAAATAGATCTACATGACGTCCTACAATCAAAAAGAGTGCATCATCTTGTGAAAATAGGAGAAATGCTGCAGCTCTAAAGCGAAGAGTAGCTAGCAAGTCACGGATATACCAAAATCAGCATACAGTGATCATTCCAAGACCGAACTGCCTAAGGACATTTTCTGCTCGAATAAGGCTCATTAGCCATCTACGAACTATTATGCATGGTCCGTCATAAATATAATTGAATTGTCAAAAGTGTATGTAAAAACTGGTCAGAATCACTTGTGATGGACGAAAACACACACACTTTATCGAAATGTATCTACAAATGTAGGATTATTATACACATCTATCTACAAATACATCTACAAATCAAACATTACTTTATACAATTCTTGTTTCTTCTCAAGTGTTGGTTCCTTGTCTATTTCACAAGATACTTCCCGGACTCCCTAATTACTCCATAAAACACCCCACTCAAACTCCACTCCGTCTTTCAGGAGATCTGACATAAATGAATCAATTTCCGGTCCAGGCCATGAACTTCCGGACAGTCGGCGTTGATGGTTTCCTTAAATGTACCACGTGATCTACCAGTACACATACCGTTTACAGCACCATACATCAATGCTAGGAAGACATCTTGCATGTGTGCCAAACTCATTGCATATAAATATTATCTGTCTTCAAAATAAATAAATATACACAGAATTAGAAGGGGAGGGGGGGCAAATGGGATTTAAAATGGGAAATAGATGTATTAAATTTAGTAGATAATAGCATTGTAAATATTCGATTTCAGATGTATTAAGTATGTTTGTTATCGTCTTCACACAACTGAAATCTCCATTTCAGATGTATTAAGTATGTTTGTTATCGTCTTCACACAACTGAAATCTCCAATGGTGATCTGATCTCCTCTCAGTAGGTTGGGAGTTAATTTACCAGATGTTATATGTTAGATTGGGAAGTGATAGAGGTAATGTTACGTGAGTTATACGTGCGATTTGGGATGTCATGAAGTTAATGTTACGTGAGTTATACGTGCGATTTGGGATGTGATAGAGTTAATGTTACGTGAGTTATACGTGCGATTTGGGATGTCATGAAGTTAATCTTATGTGAGTGGTGGTGAGATTTAGGATATGATGTAGTTAATGTTACATGACTTGTATGGGAGATTTAGGATATGATGTAGTTAATTTTACATGACTTGTATGGGAGATTTGGAATGCATTTGAGTTAATTCTTTCCCTACGTACCGTGTTTTAGTCTATCCTATATTATCATTACATGTTACAGGCCGTCGATAAAGCGACGTGGACATTTTCTTATTGTTTTTAATAATTTTTGTTAATTATATCAACATAAAAATAGTTCCGATGGAAAGTGTAATATGTCCACATGACTTCTGACATGAAAGTGTAATATGTCAAAATGACTTCTGACATGAAAGTGTAATATGTCAAAATGACTTCTGACATGAAAGTGTAATATGTCAAAATGACTTCTGACATGAAAGTGTAATATGTCCACATGACTTCTGACATGAAAGTGTAATATGTCAAAATGACTTCTGACATGAAAGTGTAATATGTCAAAATGACTTCTGACATGAAAGTGTAATATGTCCACATGACTTCTGACATGAAAGTGTAATATGTCAAAATGACTTCTGACATGAAAGTGTAATATGTCAAAATGACTTCTGACATGAAAGTGTAATATGTCAAAATGACTTCTGACATGAAAGTGTAATATGTCAAAATGACTTCTGACATGAAAGTGTAATATGTCCACATGACTTCTGACATGAAAGTGTAATATGTCAAAATGACTTCTGACATGAAAGTGTAATATGTCAAAATGACTTCTGACATGAAAGTGTAATATGTCCACATGACTTCTGACATGAAAGTGTAATATGTCAAAATGACTTCTGACATGAAAGTGTAATATGTCAAAATGACTTCTGACATGAAAGTGTAATATGTCCACATGACTTCTGACATGAAAGTGTAATATGTCAAAATGACTTCTGACATGAAAGTGTAATATGTCAAAATGACTTCTGACATGAAAGTGTAATATGTCAAAATGACTTCTGACATGAAAGTGTAATATGTCAAAATGACTTCTGACATGAAAGTGTAATATGTCAAAATGACTTCTGACATGAAAGTGTAATATGTCCACATGACTTCTGACATGAAAGTGTAATATGTCAAAATGACTTCTGACATGAAAGTGTAATATGTCAAAATGACTTCTGACATGAAAGTGTAATATGTCAAAATGACTTCTGACATGAAAGTGTAATATGTCCACATGACTTCTGACATGAAAGTGTAATATGTCCACATGACTTCTGACATGAAAGTGTAATATGTCAAAATGACTTCTGACATGAAAGTGTAATATGTCAAAATGACTTCTGACATGAAAGTGTAATATGTCAAAATGACTTCTGACATGAAAGTGTAATATGTCAAAATGACTTCTGACATGAAAGTGTAATATGTCCACATGTCTTCTGACATGAAAGTGTAATATGTCAAAATGTCTTCTGACATGAAAGTGTAATATGTCAAAATGACTTCTGACAAGAAAGTGTAATATGTCCACATGTCTTCTGACATGAAAGTGTAATATGTCAAAATGACTTCTGACATGAAAGTGTAATATGTCCACATGTCTTCTGACATGAAAGTGTAATATGTCAAAATGACTTCTGACAAGAAAGTGTAATATGTCCACATGACTTCTGACATGAAAGTGTAATATGTCAAAATGACTTCTGACATGAAAGTGTAATATGTCCACATGTCTTCTGACATGAAAGTGTAATATGTCAAAATGACTTCTGACATGAAAGTGTAATATGTCAAAATGACTTCTGACATGAAAGTGTAATATGTCCACATGACTTCTGACATGAAAGTGTAATATGTCAAAATGACTTCTGACATGAAAGTGTAATATGTCAAAATGACTTCTGACATGAAAGTGTAATATGTCAAAATGACTTCTGACATGAAAGTGTAATATGTCCACATGACTTCTGACATGAAAGTGTAATATGTCAAAATGACTTCTGACATGAAAGTGTAATATGTCAAAATGACTTCTGACATGAAAGTGTAATATGTCAAAATGACTTCTGACATGAAAGTGTAATATGTCCACATGACTTCTGACATGAAAGTGTAATATGTCAAAATGACTTCTGACATGAAAGTGTAATATGTCAAAATGACTTCTGACATGAAAGTGTAATATGTCAAAATGACTTCTGACATGAAAGTGTAATATGTCCACATGACTTCTGACATGAAAGTGTAATATGTCAAAATGACTTCTGACATGAAAGTGTAATATGTCAAAATGACTTCTGACATGAAAGTGTAATATGTCAAAATGACTTCTGACATGAAAGTGTAATATGTCCACATGACTTCTGACATGAAAGTGTAATATGTCAAAATGACTTCTGACATGAAAGTGTAATATGTCAAAATGACTTCTGACATGAAAGTGTAATATGTCAAAATGACTTCTGACATGAAAGTGTAATATGTCAAAATGACTTCTGACATGAAAGTGTAATATGTCCACATGACTTCTGACATGAAAGTGTAATATGTCAAAATGACTTCTGACATGAAAGTGTAATATGTCAAAATGACTTCTGACATGAAAGTGTAATATGTCAAAATGACTTCTGACATGAAAGTGTAATATGTCAAAATGACTTCTGACATGAAAGTGTAATATGTCAAAATGACTTCTGACATGAAAGTGTAATATGTCAAAATGACTTCTGACATGAAAGTGTAATATGTCCACATGACTTCTGACATGAAAGTGTAATATGTCCCCATGACTTCTGACGTGAATTTGTTGTGTTATAATATCAATTTGGAAACTATTAATACGTTTTGAAAATATGCGGTAGGTGAGGTAGATTTTCGTTTTATTTTCTATATGTGTTTTCTAGCGACCTTATGTTTCGTGAAAGTATAACTATTCTAATTACTTTGATCGCTTTGATTATTGAAATGAAACCTGGCATTACCTGGCAAATTAAGTAGTTGTACATAATTATGTAAGATAAATCTGAGAAAAATGTCGATTGAAGTCTTAGACCTACTTTCAAATCTCAGAGAACCTGTCCGATTATTTGGGGATAACAACTATAATTGAAACACTATGTCTATATACAAAACATTTTTGAATGTGTAATTTGATTATGCACACAATTGATACAGTTTGAGTGGAAATTATTCATTCGGAAGTTTGATAAGGAGGTCAAAATTCATGTCCGTGATTAGTTTAATTTTTGATTTATATATTTTTGTTTGTTTTTGTTTTATTATTAAAGTGAACTTTTTACATAATAAAAGCAGCTTTATTCAAAATAAACTTGTGATAACCACATTCTCTGTTCATTTATGTTTCAAAATATGTGGTAGTTAATGTGTTCATCTCTCTTTTCGAGAGGCGTGCTCTTTTCTACCTGCGGACAATAAATACAATTAGTTTAAATCAGGACATACTACCATAAAATGTTAGTGGTAACAAAGATCCGAATATTTTTGAATATATATATATATATATATATATATCACATTGTAATCGAAATATATTTATAAGTACTATTTCTTGTTCCGGTGACACATTTGCACACACAGATTCTAAAAAAAAACATAATTCGGTGCAATCGCTAAAAATATACCGTAGTGAAAGGGTAAATGTTTCACGATGTGCATGTTAGTTTTGTGATGTGATGTAATAAATGTTACGTGATGTGTATGTTAGATTTGGGATGTGTGATGGATTTAACATAATAGAAGCATATTCGTCCCTTAACGCAAGTATTATTGAAGTGAGTTCTCTCCCTTTGTATGTTACAACTAATGGTAAGTTCTCTATCCTTGAAATCATCTGATAGCAGAGAATTTCCTCCCATTGGAAATACCTGTTTTCTGTTGCCTACATCTGCAATATATTTCTCACATGGAATTTGTTTTAAAATGTATATGACCTAATTGTTTGCACAGATACAACTTTCCATTTCATGCGTTCTCAACTTTTGTCCAGGAGTTGGAGGGAAATAAAATCATGTTGTCTAATGTAGTTTGCTCCCGCTTAACCGTGGAACATTAGGAGAGAAATGTTTATAGTAATATTTCTACCTGCATGCGTATAGTAACAGATGCCAAATAGAAATGGTGCAGTAGTTGACCACACCAAACTATTATCTCAGGTGTGCTTAAGCGTGTTTACGACCCATGTCTGGATTGAAGGCACTGAATCACTTCATTTATGAGAACTGAATGCTCTCCAAAAGAAAATAATAGTATTCAACAAGATTGAATATATGTTCCCCAGACAAGCGTGGATACAAGTGATAATGTTCCTCCTTCGCAAGAGAGATGAGCATGACATGAAAAATAATGAATGTGATGAGCAAGTAGAAAAAAACATGTGGGATTTTTAATTCATTCTCTGGACTACATCCTGCTGGAAATCGTGTAGGATCATGGTCCTGCTACAAGGGAGATCCAACGGGAGTTTGAGAATGATCTCTGAAAAAGAAGGAAGTCTAATTTGGTTTGTGAGTTCGTAGTTGTCCGATGAGTTTGAATCGTGCCATCAAAGTTATATTTCAGTGAAATAAGTGTATGTTTAAGTGTCAGCAACCAGACTACCGACAGATAGCATGCCACAAATGGCCATGACACATAGACATAATGGTTATAAAGCCAGGCCGACCATGTAAAAGAAGGATCACAGAAATCAAAAAAGCCACAGGAACAAGCTTACAAACAGCGCACAACAAGGCCATCTCCAGAGAACTATTCCACCCCTGACGCCGCAAGGCAAACAAGGGCCACAGCGTATAGAACAAGAGCAGTGAATAATGGGGGTGCTGTAGTTTACATAGAATATCCATAAAAGAAAATGCATCCACATGTTCACCAACTGGAATATTCTGCTCCAAATACTCTGCAGAAGTACAGGCTCTATGAATTTCTGCATAAATAATTAAAAACCGAACAATCCAATGTCAGCAGGTGCTGTTTCTTACTGATGCAATGACTGTTCTACAAGTCTTTGACAGCGATAAACTGCCAGACCTGAATGAACCAATAAGACAAATTAGCATCCAAAGAAGTGTGGTTCTACAGTGAATGCCATCCCACTGTACATACCTGAAAATGAAGAGACAGATACACTGGCTAATGTTGGAGCGACACAGGAACAGTAAGACCAAGAAATCATCTACCAGAAAAAGAGGATCCTCATCACAACTATTAGGACAGTAGATCATCCACGGCTTATTTGATTGATCAATACATATTAGTGATAACACAATATTTGATTGATCAATACAGATTAGCAACAGATTAGTGATAACACAATATTTGATTGATCAATACAGATTAGCAACAGATTAGTGATAACACAATATTTGATTGATCAATACAGATTAGCAACAGATTAGTGATAACACAATATTTGATTGATCAATACAGATTAGCAACAGATTAGTGATAACACAATTAAAAGACATGAAAAATGTATGGAAAAACTATTATATAGAGACAAACGTTATACTTCTTAGATCAAACATTTTTTCCAGTTACAACATACGGGTGTGAGACTTGAACTGTAAATAGAACAATGGAAATAGAATATCGACATTCCAACTGAAGGGCAATGGTAAGAATTTTCTGGACAGAAAAGATAAGGGTCAGTGAAGTTTTGGATATGCTAAATATAGATTGGGATGGCTGGTGAATGTAATTTGGCATAGAAAACTGAAATATTTCGGACACATGAAAAATGCACAATGTCATGGAAATACGCATATTAGAATGCATCATTTTTGGAAGCAGAAGAAGAGCTAGACCGAGAAGGAGATGGAAAAATTATCTCCAAGGCTGTATGAAAATATCATTGGAGGAGGCCGGCAGATTGGCACAGGATAGAATATGGTTCAGGACATCACATGCAGAGACAACGTTCTGGAAAGAATAACTGGTGTGATGATGAAACCACCAAAAAGACAACTAATGCTATATTGACAGAATTGAGCAAGTTATGATCTTACACATCAGGACATGACACAACAGACTAACAGCAACTTACATAGACTGATACTATTTTCATCAACACTGCGTCCATGTAGACAGTCAGAACATGCAGCGGGACATATCCTGCAAGACTGCATTACACTAAACCAGTTACAAGAGGAATACTGACCCACAATGACAGATATCTACAGAAATATGTATGGGAACCTTGTCTAATTTTCATATACAGCAACATTTATAAAAAAAACCGGATGTTCTGTGCAAACATGTCAAACAGGGGATATCCTCAGCGTTGTGGTTAAGCTGTTCGCCTTGTGTTCAAGAGATCATGGGTTCTAATTCGACTCGTGTCGTTTTCTTTACAAGGTGGATTTTTCGGAGATCCCTGCGGATTATCGCTTGAAGCTACGGACTTATGTGGTATGGTGGTACTCTCCACAGGAGCGTGCCGCTTCGTTGAGAATGACGGAGTATATACGGGAAACCGAGTACAGTGAAGTCAAGCATCTGTGCAATGTTAAACTGCGAACGAGAAGAAGACGATTTCATATTTATTAATCAGAAGTTCTGAACCCGGTACAGAAAATATTATGAAGATCTCGCAGTGACGTATAGTGCTTGTGTCATGTGATGCAGAAATTTTGTGCAAACTCCACACAACATGCGTTTCATTTACAATTCAAATTTGGTTTGTACAAACTGCAAGAAATAGTTTTACTATCATAGATTGTGTGGGAAAGCAATGAGGGAAGGGGAACAAAAACGATTGTGTGGGAAAAAACTAGTGGAGGGGATCAACAGCGATTGTGTGGGGAAAAAAAACAAGGAAGGGGAACAGAAACAGATTGTGTTGGAAAAAGTCAGGGAAGTGGACCAAAAACGATTTTGTGTGAAAAAATAAGGGAAGTGGAACAATAAATATTGTTTGGGAAAACAACCTTGGAATGGCATCAAAAACAATTGTGTGGAAATGCAACCAAGGAAGGGGATCAACAACGAGTGTGTGGGAGAATAAGCAGGGAAGGGGAACAAAAACAGATTGTGTGGACTAGCAACCAGGGAAGGACAATAAAAACGATTGTGTGGGAAAACAACCATGGAACGGGAACAAAAACGATTGTGTGGGAAAACAACGAGGGAAGGGAAAAACGTTTGTGTGTGGAAAAAACTAGGTAAGGGGAACAAAAACAATTGTTATGTGGTAAGTTTCACGTTCACTTTTACTTTCCATTTCCAGTTCATCTTAGTATATGTTATGTTGTGTGAAGAGTGTGTGAGACATTGATCAACTTTTGACTTTCCTCAAGAAAGTTTGTGTTGTTCAGTAGTTTGCCTGACGTTCTCTTCAGCAGCTAGACCAGTCCAACACATTCCAATAATGTTCCGTAAAGTAACATAAAGCTCTTCTGTTACGTCATCTGTTTATTCTTCTTCTTCATTTCTGCGTTCGTCGTTATGCTAATGTCCATCGGGTGGATGTAATCCAGAAAACGAAATGTTTTGCGTCGGGATTTACAGCTTGACTGCGATATGTGCATTCACGGTTTGGCGTATTCAACTTCAGCATGACTTCAGGGTTTCTTTGAAACTGCATGGGGTGGAATATCCAATCCAATCCCCGCAACCTCTTGAGTCGCTTCTTTCTCGGAATATACGTAACAGTGTAGCTAACCACTTGTTTTGCTTTGAAGTCAGGAAATAATACACGGACGCCTGCCTTTCTCTCAATTTGTCTAAAGTCCTACCTGGCATGTCCGTCCTTCTGCCAACTTCTCACTTTCAATCATTCCTTATGTGTGTGTGTGTGGTGTGTAGTATGTGTGTTCTGTGAATGTTTATGTTACCCTCAATTGCAATAGATTCTCTCTGCACGTGCAATCCTCTTCGTTTTATTTCACGCGCCAGCAGATGTTTTGTTCTGTTTACTTCATTATCACCCCCTTATCACTATAATGATGTCTTTCGTTGAAAGCTAGTCTAGTAGAGGAAACTGACTGAACGATATAATAATATTTCTTACTGAAAGCTCGTTTACAGTTGAAAATTCATTAAATATTAGAATATCTCTCACTGTAAGCTCATTAAAGGAGTTTCATTAAAGATTACAATATCTCTCACTGAAAGCTCGTCTAATGTAGGAAATGCATTAGAGATTACAATACTATTTTTACTGAAATCTCGTCTAATGTAGCACATTTAATAATAGTTCAATAATATATTTCACTGAAAGCTCGTCTAAAGTATAAAATGCATTAAATAAAGATTAGAATATCTTTTACTTAAAGCTCATCTAATGTTGCAAATTCATTTAAGATTGCAATACTGTGTCTCACTGAAAATTCGTCTAATGTAGTAAATGTGTAACAGTAACATGATCTGCACTTATACGTGACAGAAACAACTTGTTACCGAAAACATATAGTTGACTGTCTGTCCTGGACAGACTAGTGTGACAGAAAGAAGATCTGCAGTGTCACAATAATTTGCGACGGAAGAAAATGCCTTTTAGGCCTTACTGGAATACTGGTGCTGTGACCAGGTCTAAATCTGTGTAATACTGCTCGACATCAATCAGTTAACCAAAGCACTCCTTTACAAGAACATGATGTTTATTTACACAAGTTGATATACATCAATTAATAGCATCATACTCATAAGAGAGGCAAATAAACACAAGGCACAAGTCCCAATCTAGTCTTATTCGAGTCCGTCCTCAACTCTGCAGACTAATCCTAAATTACCTGCACTGGGCAATAATATAATCATCTCATATTACAAATTACGCTAACACATCCAGAAATTGCTTCATTCGGGTTCTAAGCTAAGTCTTAGAGAGTATACCGACTAACTATCTGACTCTGTGACTGTCTCAGTTGCGAGACTAATCTGAGACTTGTCTCTCCGGGGAGACAAGTACTGACTGTCCGAGACAAGCCCGATAGAGACTGACCTCTAACCTGGGAACTGACTCCAGGGACTGCTCCTGGAGACTACCTCTGGGGAATCTCCCTGCGGACTCTGTCTGGGGACTCTCTGACCTCCAAGCTAAGTCCTTCTAACTTATCTCTCTCCTCCTAAAAAACTTCCGTCAATCAGAACTTATGGTTTTCTGTCTCCGCCAATCAGAACTTATTGTTTTCTGTCTCCGCCAATCAGAACTTATGGTTTTCTGTCTCAGCCTATCCTCTTCCGTTTCGACGACACGCAGACCCTACTCGGGAACTGTCATCCGCGTTATCACCTGTCAAAACTCCTGTATGCGTTTATTATACCATGCGTAACGTTAGATATTCCTCTCTTGTAAGAGGCTATGCCCCTAGCGTTACGTAACTTAATCGTCTTGCCAATTCTGTTGTCTGGTTCGAGTGCGTATCCACAATTTGTCGGACTCTATGTGAGTTTGTAGACACTCGTCTTATCCTAGTCCAAACATCCCATTGTCCTTCCTGAGGTATGGTATAGTAGCGTCACAATAGTTTTTCTGCTTCTGTAGTTTCGTCATGTCTGCCTCCCGTGTCCGAGTGCGTAAGATGCAGACTTGTGATAAATAATATTGCCTTTAGCTAAAGCGTACTAGCTTGTCTCAGACTTTCTGTCTGACATATGCGCGAAGAACTCGTCCGTAATTTAAAGTATTAGTACCAACATTTACACAAGAGCACAATATTCAATGTGTTGCATTTCACGCCGTCCATCTCTTGCTATCTGTGAAGGGTTCTCACTTCTTACTGTGAAACCCCCTGCCTGTGAAGGGTTCCGCAACCAGATACTATCACAGATGAACTAGTGATTAGAATATATCTCACTACAATAAAGATCACAATAATTCTCTCACTAAAAGTTCGTCCACTGTAGTAAATTAATTATAGATTACAATAATATCTCTCGTTGAGAACTCGTGTCTAAGGAAGAAAACTAACTTAACACTACATATGGACACTCTCACATTCATTTATCATTAATATCAATAAAACATCACCATATTTTGATCATCATTACGATAATTTCATTCACAATAGCTAACTCAACGTTTCCATCTGATTGTTCACATTTTCACTTTACCAAGGTCTCCATTCTCATGCTTGTATAATTATTGGCTCAATTAGTATGATTAGTTAGTGACTCAGTGAATATGATTATTAAGTGATTGAACATGAAAATGAACATGATTACTTAGTGACTCAATGAATATGATTAGTTAGTGATTCAGTAAACATGATTCGCTATGTGGTAGCTGTAAATGTGTGGAACTCGTCTATTTTCGAGTCATGGGTCAAACATATCTGTCTAGGAAGCTTACTTTTATGTGTGTGCCTGGACATGCGAGTGCTGAAGGTAATGCACTAGCAGACACGCTGGCAAGCATGTCGACAGTGTCGACAGTGCGTCAATAGATTGATCTGACACAGTCGATATCCTGAGAGATCTCGCAAGCGTATAAGATTTTCAAAAGTGTGAACTATGATCGCCCTCAAGGTTGCAGAAGATTGGTGTAAACACCAGGGACCCCTCAAGGTTGCAGGAGATTGGTGTAAACACCAGGGACCCCTCAAGGTTGCAGGAGATTGGTGTAAACACCAGGGACCCCTCAATGTTGCAGGAGATTGGTGTAAACACCAGGGACCCCTCAAGGTTGCAGGAGATTGGTGTAAACACCAGGGACCCCTCAAGGTTGCAGGAGATTGGTGTAAACACCAGGGACCCCTCAAGGTTGCAGGAGATTGGTGTAAACACCAGGGACCCCTCAATGTTGCAGGAGATTGGTGTAAACACCAGGGAACCCTCAAGGTTGCAGGAGATTGGTGTAAACACCAGGGACCCCTCAAGGTTGCAGGAGATTGGTGTAAACACCAGGGACCCCTCAAGGTTGCAGGAGATTGGTGTAAACACCAGGGACCCCTCAAGGTTGCAGGAGATTGGTGTAAACACCAGGGACCTCTTTAGCTTAGTGGTTGAGTTGTTCGCCTAATGTTCAATAGGACATGGGTTCGAATACTTTTCGTGATCTCTTGTTTACAAGGTGATTTTCTTTAGGAGATCCCTATGGATTATCGCTATAGCTACGGAGTTACGTGCTATGCGTGACGCAGTAAATATGGGGGACCAAGTACATTGAAGTCAATCCTCTACATTTTTACGATATTTTAACCTTTTTAAGCTTGCTTGTGTAAACAGTGGAATGGCCCGTAAAGAGAAACATAAGAAATATACAAATAGACTGACAAATCAGTACTGAACTAGAACTGTGAGCCGCTGCATTGTGATGGATTAATTTAGGGCCCTTTAAGGGCTTTGATGAACCCTTAATTGAGACGGGGATGACATATGCATGTGTACGGTGTTCTCTGATTATAATTTGTACTAATAATTTTTTAATGATTCAATCAATATTTATTTGCGTTAGTACCGAGCTTGCAAGACGGCAGTGATGACTCGGAAACAGTAGTGATAAAGGGTAAGCTTGCGATATTCCTAATCCTTAACTTAATCATAACCCTAGCCCTAACCCTACTTCTAACCCAAAGCTGAATCCTAACCATAACCCTACTGCTTTCTACCGAACTATTCAATTTCAAAGATTATTCTGAACCAACCAGTGCAGGTAAAAGAGAAAGGGATGGGAAAAGAACATCTTTGGTTTATAACATCAAGAAACAATCCGAGCGTACTATTTCCAAACATGTCATTATTGCTGAGGATATGAATGTCTGACGGCCGTTTCGTGCGGGTGATTCCAATGTCACTCCAATACGAAATTAAGTGGTCACAAGAATGATATTAATTTCTTAATTATAATAAATTAAAATATTGCCATTATATTCATAATAGTGGTTTTATGAATAGTATTAATATTATTAGTACTACTAGTATTATTATTATTATTATTATTATTACAATACTAATAGCCATTTGGTCACAAAGTCAATGTACCGTATATTTGTGTCCTTTTCAAAACTGTATTACTCTCGCAGTTTTCCCACACCACACATAACGTTTACATCCTGCATCAACTACCAGAGCATTACCTAGTCAACCATGAACTCGCCCTCACCCACATACACACGCGCCATTCATGCACTTGCCGCTCAAACAAAGAGAACGTGCAGCGGTGTTTGAGCGCGTGAAAAACGTGTTTGTTAAGCTCGTGAATCTATGAGCTGTTTTACCAAGGAACAGTTGGAAGTAAACATTACATGAAAAGTAAACTTTGATATATTGTTCGCTAGTTTGATGTCCTGTGATGTAGTCAAATAATCAATGGTATGTTTGATGGTAACTTCAACCCGATATCTGTGATGTTTTTATATCACCATTAGTACAAGTTATTAATTGTGAGATATGGTTTATTATAATTGATGCTGTGTCCTGGTGCGCATCGGGAGGAGGTGCAAATTAAGTCTGTATCGTGCACATAGTTAGAGAGGGGGGGTGCCAATATTGGGACAGACTGAGCAGGATAACTGTTCGAGGAGGTAACGATAGCTATATTCTTGAAGCATTATTCCCACAGGTGAGATATATTTTATTTTTATAATTACAGCTTGAAATCATATTATATTACATGGGGGTCTCATATGTGTTGTGGTTAAATCGTTCGGTTTGTGCTCAATAGGTCATGAGTTCGAATCCAAATCTAGACGTTTAAAAAGTTGATATTTTGTGGGAGAGTCGTGAAAATTATATTCAGAAGATAGGTTGTTACTGTGAGTAGAATAACGGCATAGAGTGCATTGTTTCGTTGAGAGGAACGGAATACTTATGAGTTAACCCGGGCAGTGCCGGATTTATCATATAAGCTAAACAAACTATAACTTAGGGCCCCCACTTTGTTGGGGGTCCCCTAATTTTTAACAATTTTCTTTCTATATATTCTTAATCGTTAAAGGGCCCCAAATCTCAAATAGCTTATTGCCCCATATCTCACATAGCTTAGGGCCCTATCAAATCTATATCCGGCCATGAACCTGGGTACGCTGAAGTCAAGGCTCTAATATTTTTCAACACTGTTTCATTCATGCAAACTTTTGACTGTGGGTGAATTTCATTTCATAACGTAAACTGATAGAAATAATTGAGCGGAATAATGAATTAATCAGACAATTGAGAATTTTATCCGCTGATCGGAATAGCGAGTGTATTAGCTGATAATTTGATCGGCTGACCAGAGCTTCAATATACTAGCTTTTATATCCTCACCGGAATCTCGAGTGGATTTAATTGAATATTTTATCAGCTGACCCGTGGATCGCGCAGCAAGTGCATTTAATTGACATTTTTTTGTAGCGGCTACTAAGAGGAGATGGCTACCGCCCTCATATAGCAGAGCCACTGGAATGTGAGATCGTTAATATCTCACACCACTTTCGGTGTTAATAAATGCTATTGGTTAACTCTATTTTGCTTTATTTCTTTTGTAGCAAGTGCATTTATCTGACAATTTTATCAGTTTTCATGTGATAAAATATTACAATCAATCAATCAAGTGTCATAATGAGTGGCGTATGCGAGCATGCTTTTCCATAACTCTTTATCTCTGGTGTGGGTGTTAAGTTCAGTTGGTGACTTCTTTTTGTTCCACAGTGTCATCTCCATCCAGACATTTATCTCTTTGTCTTCATCTGTCTCTTCTCCCCTTGATATTTCAAATGGTTACTAAATGTTCAAGTTTTACTTTTTTTATCACATGCCCTAAAAATTCTTAATTGTCTGCTTCTAATTGTTGCTTCTATTTGCCCAGCAACTCTGAGAACGTCTACATTACTTTACTTTGTTGTCTCTTGGAATTTTAATCATTTTTCTTAAAAACCACATCCCGTTTGCTTCCAGTTTATCTTGGGTACTTTCTTTTACTGTCCATGTTTAGCTTCAATAAAGAGGACTGGCTCAATGTAACAGCCCAGCACTCGAACTCGCGTATGCATTGAGATGACTCGATTGCACAGAATGTTATTCATTTTCTGAAATGCTAATTTGACCTCTGTTATCATGTTACTGTCTAAATTGAAGCACCTGCCATCTGATATTAAAATAATGCCAAGATACTAGACATTCCGCTTGATCTATTTTTGCATCCCATATAGTAAAACTGCATTTTGATGGTGTGTATTTCTGTGAAACAACCATTACTTCTGTTTTCTTCTTGTTTAGACTAAAGCCTTTGTTTTCACTTTCTTGTACTACTTTGACTAACAGGGCTTGAATTTCTTGTTTGACCCTTCTAATCAGAACTCTATGACAGTATATCTCAGATTGTAACCCCTAACTGCTATTCCTGGTACGTTTTCTATGTTGCTGTTCCTGGTATGTTTTCTATATTGCTATTCTTGGTATGTTTTCTATGTAGCTATTCCTGGTATGGTTTCTATGTTCCGCATACTATCCTCTATATAATGGAACAAAATATCTGATGTCATTACACATCCTTGTCTGACTCCAATCTCTATGTTTTGAAATTCTCCTACATTACCGTGAACCATCATCGCAGATGTTTGTTTCCAATACATATTTCTTACTACCTTTAGATCTTTCCAATCAACATCGAGTTTTTCTAACATTTTTACATTTCTGAATGTTTCAAATTGTCAAGTGTTTTACTATAATCTATGAATCACAAGTACAGGTCACTTTGTACTTCATTCGCCCTCTCCATCAATGTTCGTATTATATATATATATATATGGCATATCGTGTGCCTCCATCTCCAGGACACTCTTCTATCCCTGACGTTTTAAGGCAACAAACGGTTTAGCGAATAGTTAGATAGATAGATAGACATTGTGCATTTTCCTTTCACAAATGTACCTTGTTCTTATGAAATTTCTGGTATTTGCAATTACGGAGTACATGGAGAAATTCATAAACTGTGCAATAGAGACTACTTGGCGGAGAAAGTAAACTTTGATATAGAGACTACTTGGCGGAGAAAGTAAACTGTGATATTGAGATTGCTTGACAGCGGATATAAACTGTGATATAGAGATGGCTTGACGAGGGAATCGTAAGTTTCTGGACATTAGTGGATATAGAATGATGGTGACACAACACATAAACATTTTGAAGACCAGTGGTTTGCAAGAAGGACCGAATTGCCCATGGATACTTGGAGTAGGGCAACGGAGAAATTTGTTTAGGCCATAGTCCAGTCCAATGGGCCGACTTGAAGGTGAACGATAGAAAACACAATTTATAGCCATGTAGCTTAAAATCTTGGTGACCTGCACAGAAACAGTGACCTTTATTAAGCCACGAAAAAGGGTGGCTGGGGAGGGGGGATGAATTATTTTCCCACAAGGACTACACGAGTGTTTCCCAACCTTTTTTTGTGCCATGCCCCATTACGTCTGTCTAAAATTCTGATGCCTCACCCCCACCCCAAGTGACATATACATATTTTTTATATAAAAAAATTGAATTATTGCTAAATGAAGCCTAATTACCTGTTCGAATTGCCCCCCCCCCTGAACAATCAAATTACCCCCCTGTTGGGCGTGGGCCCCACCCTGAGAAGCACTGGGCTACACAGTCCTAGTAGGAGACTAAATACCAATGCTTTTGGCTACATGCTGTTGCAAAACTAGTTGGAGTCTTGCCCTGCTACAAGAGAGTTCCAGCAGGATTATGAGAACGAAAGATAACTAAAAGACTAGAAGTTACCACAAAATGTACAAGCTGGATGTTTAATCGTACTTCTGTAATAGATGAATTCATTTCTCAAGCAGGATTTGAACATATATCGTCACGATTGTCACAGATATGCTCTAAGTAATCGACATGAATACACAAAATATATTTGATAATTTTATATCAGCTCTGTTCCCCGCCTCACACATGAAATACTTTCATTATCACAAAGTGCCGTCTTCACAACGCATGGTTGACAAGAATGAGAATAAGGCACCTTCTATCTCTTGCTATGGTGGTGCACTCTGCTATATAGACAATTGTTCTTCTCGTGATGTTTCTCTCCCACTTGTCATTCTGCCTACCTCTTACTTTCTCACATGGACTATAATTTTAAGAAAATCTTCAAAAAAGCGTCATTTCATTTTAATATGCACACACTACTTTATTTGGTTCATCTTCATTTCCTGTAATAATTCTTTCTTCATACAAAGTGTTGTGAGAACCTCATTGTTCTCTTCTCTTTCCATCAAGTTCTCCCTACTCTTCTATATACCCACATCTTCCAGACATAGATTCTATTTTCTAGCTGTTTGTTTATTCCCCATGTTTCTGATCCATACATTAATATATACTTGATGTATTGCTAACGTCCTATTTTAATCACCTGTTTTACTCACGTATTTTACTCACCTGTTTTACTCCCCTATATTACTCATCTGTTTTACTCCCCTATTTTACTCACCTGTTTTACTCCCCTATTTTACTCATCTGTTTTACTCACCTATTTTACTCACCTATTTTACTCACCTATTTTACTCACCTGTTTTACTTACCTATTTTACTCACCTGTTTTACTCACCTGTTGTAATTTATGCTTTTTCGTTGATAACAAGTATTCACTGATTGGCACAATATATCTATGGATAACTATAAATATCTATCGAATAGCGATATTTATCTCGGAAAAACCAATACATATTCACTATCCAACGGTATTTATCTCTGGATAACACTATATATCCACTGATTAAGGATATTTATTTGTGGAGGAATTCCCTCTGTACATCCGTATGTCGTTGGCAATTTATGTGTGTGTTTTCCATACATGAAAACCAGCAACGGTAAAAAGGCATACTCAGATAACCTTCATTGCAAGACCTACGGAGTTACATGTACGTGGGATATTCAAGACATACATATGCTTCTCATTTGTGATGGATAAGAGAAAATGTAGGAAAACGCGAATACAATGCAATCAATTCTTTGTCTTTTGATCTTTTGAACCATGATTAAAAAAATTGGTGTCACTATTAAGGATTTAGCTATGACAAACGATATTATGAGACATATGGGGTCATTGGAAACCGGCCTTCTAAGTGAACTCATTCAATTTTAATAATGATTTTGGGGTGCAAAGGGAACGTATTGCTCTAGGCGGGCCCAGGGTTAGCAGATAACCAAGATCCCAAATGTACCTCCACGCGGTGCACCCTGGAAACAGAAATATAGCAGCTCGAGCTGATTCTGGCCAAATCATTTGGGGATCGTGTCCGAGAATGTGGAGGTAGCAGATGGAAAGAGATTTGACTGCACAAGAGACAGACAATATCTCTGACACCACCAGCATCACCACATATTGCGACACTGTCGACATACAGTGAAGCAAGTCAGTCCATTCCGAACATTGGAGTGGCGGCCAATGTAAAATGCACGTAAAGGTAGATGCATGGCGAGAGACAAATAGATTTCATACCGAGTACAATGAAACAATGAAAGGGCAGAACAGCGCTAGAGGGCAGCGCGAACTGCAAATAGAAAGTGAAAAGTCCCTAGGAAAGGGGAACTACAAGCTCCGTCAGCTCGAGACGAGCTTCTAGTTACCTGTGTTCCTTACAGGCAGAGACCCAGACCCATCCATTGGCGTTTGGTAAAGAAAGAAGAGCTAACCCAACTCTTATGTCGAGCCTTCCTAAACCGGAAATATGCTCGCGAAGAGAAAGGGTTCTGTACCCGATGGGCTTAGGGAAGAAAGGGACAACGATGGTAGTCCTGGCCCAACTCTACTGTCAGGTTTTCCTACACCGGAAATACACTTGAAGAGAGAAAGGGTTCAGTACCTGATGGGCTCAGGCGCTATTGGGACAAGGACGCTCAGCTCGAGAACGCCTTGCTCTCAAACGCGTGGTGTGATACTCGAACTTGGACAAGGGGTACACGATGTCGGTGAACGACACCTCGGCTAATAGGGCGAAAGAGCCAGCGTCCAACTCCTCTGTTGAGTTCTTCCCCTTAAGGAACCAGGCTCACGGATGAGAAACGGTTCAGTACCCAATGGGCACAGGCACAGCACGTCCAATTACACGAGGCAAGTTCATAGACAGTGGAACACCTCGTGCGAGTTAGACGAGAGCAAAAGTCGTCTGGGCGAAGAGTCGCCACTACGCGTGCCTTGAGACAGATATAGAGGCTGTCACAGGCTAAGGGTAGCCCACCCGAATTGTCAAGGCATGCCGAAATCGGATGTGCTAGGCCTACAAGGCGCATAACGGTGGCACAACTTAATCACGCTCCCGGCGGATATCGCACGGATATCCGTGATGGTTACAATGGAGCGAACGAAAAACAAACAAACAACAATAATGATTTTCATTGGCTTTAGATACAATGTAATCACTGATGGTCATTGAAAATGCAAGAGTCACTTGCATTTCACTTGTCAAAGACCCTATAGATTTCTCTAGATGTGATCTCATTTTTACTAGATGGCAGGAAAACATGCAGTAACGAATGCTGTTTTTATTATCACATACACTAAAATCGTAACTGTCTTTTGATAATTGTTGCTATAAACTGTCTTTGTACTCCAGCATCTCTGATAACTTCTACATTCGTTTTCTTGGCTGTCCACGAAATGTTCATCATTCTTCTAAAAAAAACACATCTCAAAAGACTCCATCAACTTGTATGCATTTTACAAATCATGTGTACTTATTTTGCTGAATTATTTTTGCAATAGCACAGAACCCACACCTCTTGTCTGATACGCCCATGTGTCGAGAAACGTTGGATTTCATAACTTTATATTGTTATAGTTGCTGATAAAGTGAATGCTGTGGCGTACAAATTTAATGTATACCCGAGAAATGGTATCGTAAATGTCATCTACACATGTTCACAGAATTATGAATTCCAGTTCTGATATTGAGGGTTCCACAGTAGTTCGGATTGCAAATGCTTACATGGAGTTTACAAGCCGTTGAAAGGATCGAAAACGAAGATTACTGTCGATGTGCTCTGTCATAAATATTTTTATGTTGACTTCTGATGATTTTTACACCATCCTGAGTGAAACGTGTTGCCGAACAGAGATTCGGTCTCACCGTCGTGGCGCCGTGTGACCCGAGAGTAAGAGTTTCGGTCTCACAATAATGTTGCTTATTTTGAAATCATGATTAGTTTAATTTTATATTTTGTTGTCTATCTCTCTATTGTCTCTGCCTTTGCTGTAAAGAGTGGGTTGAATGACAATCGTTTATCGAACTTCGGGGAGTTTAGTCACTTGATATGCAATACTGTTATGAAATCTCAGAACGTTTTGGTGACTCCTTCAATCCACCTTCTTCTTGGTCTTCCTCGTCCTCCTGCTGTTTACATTGTCATGTTGTATGCTCTTGCTGGTAGCCAATAAAAGTCAATTTCATCATCATTATTATCAAACATATAATCCTTCCGGTTCGTTGGGGTGCCACTCTGGAAATATCAACACATAAATGTCGCAACATGTCTAGGTTCTCAGTTCCTTGATTAAGTCAAGATAATCTTAATCGTCTCCAGTCTTAATATTATTAATCTATACTTCTTTTTGATCTCTTTTTCCATCCAAAATGGTGGCACCTCGTGTTTTTTATACAATGTTTTGAAGCTGTACAGTGTATACATTTGTTCAATTATGGCGCAGGGCGCGTCCTGGGTGACGAAGATGCAAGATTTAAACCCAGCAGCAGAAAAGTTTGCAGCTTTACTTTTCAGAATGCAATGGAAAATTATTGAAAGTTTCATATTGCCTAGAAAATCTACAGAGCCAAAACAAATGATAGGTTTAATGCAACAATCTGATAGTGATCAGCTACAACTTTATATATATATATATATATATATATATATATATATATATATATATATATATATATATATATATATATATATATATATTACCACAAATAGGTTAAATGACAGATTTACATGTTTATCGACGTTGCGATCAAACTGCCTTTATCAGGATATGCCTTATAAAAAATCGTCACAAATGTGAGACTAACATTCTAGTTTTTCGATTTTGAGTTACCAGGAAATAATTCCCACACAACACTTCTGCAGTGACCATAACAATGTTATAACAACTTCTTTTATGTTTCCCTATCTTGAAAAAGAACTGTTGGTCGATACGTCGATTCCTTTTATCTTTTGTTGCGCTATATGTTAAGTTGTTATTTAATCTATTTGATGTTTGTAAGTTATATATATTTATACGACCTGTACCAATCTTGAATAAAATGTCATAATTGGTGCCCATCAATATTGTATGAATTGTGGGCTACATTGTGAATCATCCTTCCCAGATGATGCATTTCACTTCTCCAGTGAGGTTCATTGGCTCTCGAGACAATTAGTGCAAAAAAGTGGCCAATAAAAATAACGAAAAAATTCAATAGCGTCAATATTTAGGATTGATATCGATGATCCAGCAGGACTTTATGATTGACGAAAGATGCGCACAGACGTATTGTGTATTATTTGCGTCATCAACAAAGCTAAGCGGTGTCTATCGTTAATTATACAACACTCTGACTCACCGGTAATCATCCTTCTAAAGTGACGCACCTGACTGCTACCGCTATTTTCATTGATCACTTTCTCTTGACAAATCAATGAAAATCGAGGAAAAGATCAAATGCGTCACGCTAGAAGAGTGATTACCAATGTATCCCACACGTCTTATGTAGTCGATATCACGGCTAGAAAGTAGAACAGATCGGGGAACATTAAAGTAAGTTCACAAAAAAATAAACTCGTGTGTAAGTTCAGCTTTATGGCCACTAAAGAACACCTGCTACAATTGTTACACATTTTATTCACTGCAGCAATTATCTATGTAAACACACAATGTAATATTTGCTTGCGCGTAATACGGTAGGGCTAGAAACTTCAAGAAGATAGAAGGGTTCTCCCTAATGTGGTTGTCAAGTAAGGCCGTCAGTGGTGAAAATCCCTTTCAGTGGTGAAAGTCAGTGGCTTTCATCCGTTACGTCTTTGATTGTTATTATTTTCGTTGATCACTATTTATATACTCGGATTCACATGCCACAAACAAGCAATGCGACTACGAAACGAAACGCACCGTCCAAACGCACCGTCGAAACGCACCGTCGAAACGCAGCGAAATAATAAAAAGATCAAACTTTCAGATACTGTTTACGTTCTGTACACAGGTATTTACTGTCGCCTGGTTAGGATTCAAGCCACGTTCAGATACTGTTTACGTTCTTTACACAGGTCTTTACTGTAGCCTGGTTAGGAGTCAAGCCACGTTCAGATACTGTTTACGTTCTGTACACAGGTCTTTACTGTCGTCTGATTAGGATTCAAGCCACGTTCAGATACTGTTTACGTTCTGTACACATGTCTTTACTGTCGCCTGATTAGGATTCAAGCAACGTTCAGATACTGTTTACGTTCTGTACACATGTCTTTACTGTCGCCTACTTAGGAGTCAAGCCACGTTCAGATACTGTTTACGTTCTGTACACAGGTCTTTACTGTCGCCTGGTTAGGATTCAAGCCACGTTCAGATACTGTTTACGTTCTTTACACAGGTCTTTACTGTAGCCTGGTTAGGAGTCAAGCCTCGTTCAGATACTGTTTACGTTCTGTACACAGGTCTTTACTGTCGTCTGATTAGGATTCAAGCCACGTTCAGATACTGTTTACGTTCTGTACACATGTCTTTACTGTCGCCTGATTAGGATTCAAGCCACGTTCAGATACTGTTTACGTTCTGTACACATGTCTTTACTGTCGCCTACTTAGGAGTCAAGCCACGTTCAGATACTGTTTACGTTCTGTACACAGGTCTTTACTGTCGCCTGGTTAGGATTCAAGCCACGTTCAGATACTGTTTACGTTCTGTACACAGGTCTTTATTGTCGCCTGATTAGGATTCAAGCCACGTTCAGATACTGTTTACGTTCTGTACACATGTCTTTACTGTCACCTAATTGTGAGTTCAAAATTGTCCTACTTACTGATCCGTGACCTTTGAAATCGAAGACCGGCGAGAACAATCAAAACAAGCCTTTACATGTAATCATTGTGATTATTGACGTATTTTTGTTGCTCATCATACATACGTTGTTCCGCCTTCCAACGTCAAACAAACGAAATGCACATAAATAATTAAAAAAATTACGTATGAAGGCTTCTTATGTATCTGCCCGTAGGTATTCTATTGTCAAGTATCACTATTGATCCGTTTCATGGCCAAGTCTTGTTTAATGTAGATAACCATTGCTCATTCAACTATGGTAAACACAGAGACTTCGGATCAGTGAATAGAAGTGGCGATGTTTAGGATCAACGAATAGGACTAACTGGTAGAATGACTTAGATGTGATACGAGTGCATGTTCGAGTCCGGATTTGGCGTCTTCTTAATACATGGACGTTTTTTCGGACATTATTAAAGGTTATCGATGGAAGCAGCATAGTTAGTGCTCTGAGTGACACTTTAGGCATACAGTATACGGCTTCGCGTGAGGAGAAGAAGTACCTAAGAGGAACCACTATACTTCTTCTTGTTTCTTTCGCATGAAACATGATGTTTATATCTGAAGTTTTGTTTATTCAATAAATATGACTTTCATTAGTAACTCATACAAGGATCCGTACAGTTTTCAAAACAGTACAACTATCGGGGGTATAAAACCTATGACATCTGTTGGGACAGACAAAGCACCTATAGGTCTGAACGGAGTACGATTATGGCGATTCTTAGGCAATGAGCAGTAACTAACAGCAATCATATAGTTCTGGTAATGTCATCGGCGAAGTGTAGATATGAAGGTGGTCGAAACTTACATCCGTGTGATACGACTGTTCTGATATCAAACTCAGTTATTCTGACATCATACACCGTTGTCTTGACCACACATGACTGAACCTGTCTCACATTCGTCTTTCATCACCTCATATTAGTTTCTACACACTTCATATTAGTTTCTACTCACGTCATATTAGTTTCTACACACTTCATATTAGTTTCTACACACTTCATATTAGTTTCTACTCACTTCAAATTAGTTTCTACTCACTTCATATTAGTTTCTACACACTTCATATTAGTTTCTACTCACTTCATATTAGTTTCTACTCACGTCATATTAGTTTATACTCACGTCATATTAGTTTATACTCACGTCATATTAGTTTATACTCACCTCATATTAGTTTCTACACACTTCATATTAGTTTCTATTCACATCATATTAGTTTCTATTCACCTCATATTAGTTTCTACACACTTCATATTAGTTTCTACTCACGTCATATTAGTTTCTATTCACCTCATATTAGTTTCTATTCACCTCATATTAGTTTCTACACCACTTCATATTAGTTTCTACTCACGTCATATTAGTTTCTATTCTCCTCATATTAGTTTCTATTCACCTCATATTAGTTTCTACTCACTTCATATTAGTTTCTACTCACGTCATATTAGTTTCTACTCACGTCATATTAGTTTATACTCACCTCATATTAGTTTCTACACACTTCATATTAGTTTCTACTCACGTAATATTAGTTTCTATTCACCTCATATTAGTTTCTACTCACCTCATATTCGTTTCTCTTCATCTCATATTCGTCTCTCCTTACTCCACATACGGCTGTCCCGACCTCTCCTACGACTGTTCCTACTTCGCATATAGCAGTCCCAACCTCATATACAGCTGTCCCGACCTTACATACAGCTGTTCTGACCTCAGATTCATCTCTTCTTACCCCAGATAAAGATGTCCTTAACTCAAGTACGGATGTCCCCTCACGTAAATTTTATGAATACACCAAATGCTATAAATGATATAACGTTTATTTTACCAAATTTTTAAAAAAACATCGCTGGTTGTAAGTCTGTACACTCTTAAATGTGTGACACAAGCTGTGTCACAACAATCAAAACATGAAAAGGAATATCGTTTTTAACACGGCTACATAACAATATATCTCTAACGATTTTCTGAAATAAGATAACATCACATAACATAATCATTTTAACTGAATAGTTACCAAAAGCTGATAAACAGAAATTTACATACACCGTCTGAACTTACCCGAGATTTGTATAGTTGCCTTATTACATGGCTACTTTCTGGTGTGTTGATAGGTGGTGAGCAAGAGATGATGATGCTGTTTTTGGTGATGATGTTGATAATGATGATGTTACTGATGATGATATTGGTGGTAGTGATGATGTTGATTATGATGTATGGTGGTAAGATGATGATAATGATGATTAAGAAGATACTGATCATAGTGTTGGTGGTGATGATGATATTGTTGGTGGTCATATATTGTTGGTGGTGATGATGATATTGTTGGTGGTGATGATGATATTGTTGGTGGTGATATATTGTTGGTGGTGATGATGATATTGTTGGTGATGATGCTGATATTGTTGGTGGTGATATATTGTTGGTGGTGATGATGATATTGTTGGTGGTGATGCTGATATTGTTGGTGGTGATATATTGTTGGTGGTGATGATGCTATTGTTGGTGGTGATGATGATATTGTTGGTGGTGATGATGATATTTTTGCTGGTGATGATGATATTGTTGGTGATGATGATGATATTGCTGGTGGTGATGATGATATTGTTGGTGGTGATGATGATATTGTTCGTGATGATGATATTGTTGGTGATGATGATGATATTGTTGGTGATGATGATATTGTTGGTGGTGATGATGATATTGTTGGTGATGATGATGATATTGCTGGTGGTGATGATGATATTGTTGGTGGTGATGATGATATTGTTCGTGATGATGATATTGTTGGTGATGATGATGATATTGTTGGTGATGATGATGATATTGCTGGTGGTGATGATGATATTGTTGTTGATGATGGTATTGTTGGTGGTGATGATGATATTGTTGGTGATGATGATGATATTGTTGGTGGTGATGATGATATTGTTGGTGGTGATGATGATATTGTTGGTGGTGATGATGATATTGTTGGTGGTGATGATGATATTGTTGGTGGTGATATATTGTTGGTGGTGATGATGATATTGTTGGCGGTGATATATTGTTGGTGGTGATGATGATATTGTTGTTGATGATGGTATTGTTGGTGGTGATGATGATATTGTTGTTGATGATGGTATTGTTGGTGGTGATGATGATATTGTTGGTGGTGATGATGATATTGTTGGTGGTGATATATTGTTGGTGGTGATGATGATATTGTTGGTGGTGATGCTGATATTGTTGGTGGTGATATATTGTTGGTGGTGATGATGCTATTGTTGGTGGTGATGCTGATATTGTTGGTGGTGATATATTGTTGGTGGTGATGATGATATTGTTGTTGATGATAATGATATTATTGGTGGTGAAGATGATATTGTTGGTGGTGATGATGATATTGTTGGTGGTGATGATGATATTGTTGGTGGTGATATATTGTTGGTGGTGATGATGATATTGTTGGTGGTGATGATGATATTGTTGGTGGTGATGTATTGTTTGTTGTGATGATGATATTGTTGGTGGTGATGATGATATTGTTGGTGGTGATGCTGATATTGTTGGTGGTGATATATTGTTGGTGGTGATGATGATATTGTTGGTGGTGATGATGATATTGTTGGTGGTGATGATGATATTGTTGGTGGTGATTATGATATTGTTGGTGGTGATGATGATATTGTTGGTGGTGATGATGATATTTTTGCTGGTGATGATGATATTGTTGGTGATGATGATGATATTGTTGGTGGTGATGATGATATTGTTGGTGATGATGATGATATTGCTGGTGGTGATATATTGTTGGTGGTGATATATTGTTGGTGGTGATATATTGTTGGTGGTGATGATGATATTGTTGGTGATGATGATGATATTATTGGTGGTGATGATGATATTGTTGGTGGTGATATATTGTTGGTGGTGATATATTGTTGGTGGTGATATATTGTTGGTGGTGATATATTGTTGGTGATGATGATATTGTTGGTGGTGATGATGATATTGTTGGTGGTGATATATTGTTGGTGGTGATATATTGTTGGTGGTGATATATTGTTGGTGGTGATGATGATATTTTTGGTGGTGATGATGATATTGTTGGTGGTGATGATGATATTGTTGGTGGTGATGATGATATTGTTGGTGGTGATGATGATATTGTTGGTGGTGATATATTGTTGGTGGTGATATATTGTTGTTGGTGATATATTGTTGGTGGTGATGATGATGATATTGTTGGTGGTGATGATGATATTGTTGGTGGTGATGATGATATTGGTGTTGATCTATTGTTGGTGGTGATGATGATATTGTTGGTGGTGATGATGATATTGGTGGTGTGATGATGATATTGTTGGTGATGATGATATTGTTGTTTTGATATATTGTTGGTGGTGATGATGATATTGTTGGTGGTGATGATGCTGATGTTTTTGGAGTTGGTAATGATGTTGGTGCTGGTGGTGATGACAACTGTGATGAAATAATTCCTTTAAACAGGGCCGTGCCGTGCTGCAGAGGCGGAACCAATCAAAATACTTTGTTGCTGGCGGCATTACGAAGTAAACCCATTTAAAACGACGGTAAGTGATGACTGCATCATACTGGGAATATCTGCTTCACGGTCCTACCTGTAACTGTGACCAGGTAGCTTTGTCAGCACACAACCATTCTTATAACAAAATTAAAAAAATTGTTACAACAACAATAACCTTTTCTTACAACAACACACAATCTCAGTTGAGTAACCGAGGTGACAACTGAACTTGTGCAAAGTTTGTTGTTTCAGAGCCAGATTTGTTAGATGCGTTTATAAATGAGAGGACTCGGCATAGACCTCTCCAGAAAGAGAATATGCCATCATAGACCTCTCCAGAGAGCAAATATGCCATCATAGACCTCTCCAGAGAGAGAATATGCCATCAATCGTGACGTTGTTTATTATTATCGTGATTTTCGTTAATCTCTATTTATATACTTGAAATTGAATACAAAAATACAAAAAGATAAGGGCGACTAACGAAAAGCACGGAAATAATGGGAAAAAATAGCCATTTAGGCCATGTTTATTTTTGTTGGGAGGTACTAAAGTGTTTTATAATTGGGAGGTCTTATAAGACACGGTCACCGTTTGTGATGTATGTTTAGTCCCCTAGTTTATGTGTTCTAGTGTAGTAATATTCCTGGATACTTCCTTCCTGTCAGAAGTGTAACATATCGTTCCTTCCTGTCAGAAGTGTAACATATCGTTCCTTCCTGTCAGAAGTGTAACATATCGTTCCTTCCTGTCAGAAGTGTAACATATCGTTTCTTCCTGTCAGAAGTGTAACATATCGTTCCTTCCTGTCAGAAGTGTAACATATCGTTCCTTCCTGTCAGAAGTGTAACATATCGTTCCTTCCTGTCAGAAGTGTAACATATCGTTCCTTCCTGTCAGAAGTGTAACGTATCATTTCTTCCTGTCAGACGTGTAACATATTCTTTCCTGTCAGAGAGGTAATATATCATTCCTTCCTGTCAGAGATGTAATATATCATTTCTTACTGTCAGAAGTGTAACATATCATTTCTTTCTGTCAGAGGTGAAACATATCATTCCTTCCTATCAGAAGTGTATCATAAATGTCTTCCTCTCAGAGGTGTAAAATATAATGTCTTCCTGTTTGAATTGTAACATAACATTCCTTCCTGTCAGAAGTGTAACATATCGTGTCTTCCTCTCAGAAGTGTAAAATATCATTTCTTCCTGTTTGATGTAACATATCGTTACTTCCAGTAAGAAGTGTAAGATATCATTTCTTCCTGTTTGCAGTGTAACATATCATTTTCACATGTCACAGGAGACTGTCGCAGGAGGCGTGTCATAATATAAGAAAATGTATCCACTGAAGTGCATCTCTTCCTCGTGTATTGACGTCATTTGACAGAAAATAACAACATAACCGAGATAAGATTCGCAGTGATAAGCACAACTTTTCTCCTAAGTAACATGTCAGCCTATTTGTTCAACTTCTCTTGACATGTCAGCCTATTTCTCCAACTTCTCTTGACATGTCAGCCTATTACTCCAACTTCTCTTGACATGTCAGCCTATTTCTCCAACTTCTCTTGACTTCTACCGAAGTGACATGTCAGCTTATGTCGCCATGTTCTCTTGACTTCTACGACATACTTTAAGTAATAGTCAGTGACCGTATTCTTTGCTCCTTAAATTTAAGTCTTGGGTCGGGTTGCCAACGCTAAGCGAAAGATATGCAGATAGGCAGATATACAAGTGGTATTAAGACATCAAGAGATGGACTGGTTACCAGAGATAAGCCAGAATAAGCAGATATACAAGTGAAATGGAAACATGATGGAGAAATCATGAAATGAACTGGTTACAGTGTGAAATCTATAGCGGATGTTGAAGGTCCGGTGCAGGAAAATTTTGATGCGAAGAGGGTCTTGTTAATGACTTAATGAAATCGAGTTAAAACGTTATATTGTTGTGGATCGTATACACGACATTTTCAAACGTAGGGTTGGAGAAAATGAGGGGTCTGGGTGGTTTCCACGACATTCTGTCTCTAAAAAACCAGTTTCTGTTCATCTGTGTTCGGGATTAGTGTGTTTTTGTTTTGTTTTTGTTTTGACTACCATCATCGTAAAAGGTGCCGTCTGCGCATCGACGGTTGGCTGCAGCGAACCTAAATCATCATTGGTCTCTTTCCGAGGTGGTGCACTCTGATAGACTATTTCATGTACATCTTTTGGTATTTCCATGCCATCTATATTTCTACCAATGTCTTGCGCACCTTCCCCTCCGCCTCATCTCTACCTTGAAGTAAGATCTTCAATAAGGTTTCTTGTCTTTTATTATGTCCAAAATAATGTATTTGTTTGATTTCTATTTCATTTACTAGTAACATTTTCATACGCAGTTTTACAGAAGGAACTTGTTTAATTTCATTAAATTCTGCCTATTCTTCTTTATATTCACATCTCATAAGACATCAATTATGTCTTCTAGCATTCATTAATTATCCATGTTACTGAGCCATACTTTCATGAATAATAAATGTAGCATCTTACAATGTGTTTCTAACCTATATCTAAATAGCGCAGATCTTACGTGAAAAAGAAGGATATCGCAACCGATAAACTTGACATAGGGAATTAGATAAAAGAATAGAACGACCTGACGGGAAATAAAAATATCTGAAGAGAATTAGATCAAGGTTTCTAAAACTTTGTGAGAAAGAGATTCTTATGTGAGCGATTTGCAGGACTCTATCACATATTAAGAGGATACATAAGAGCGGTGCAAGATTATGGGGATAAAAGGTTGTAGGTAACAAGAACCGCATGAAGTTGTATAATTCTGTTGATATAATTGGGATCGGAAGCCTAGCCCAACACGGACTATTGAGGAAATTCACTAACTTCTGTTTATGTTAATTGAACTATGGCCATCTAGGACTATCATTCTAGGCAGCGGACCGTATCATATGGAGAACCAAAACCTCTGCCCTATGTGTCGCTTGCGGCACGAAAGGAACAAACAAACTAACTAATATCTAGGACTATTGAAGCTATTAACAGACTATATTGATGATTTTAATTGAACTATGGCCAACTACGATAATTTAAGCCGTTGGCAAACTTATGTTGATATTAATTGAATTAAGACCAATTACTTTTATTAAAGACATTAACAAACGTCTGTTGACAATCGTCTCATTAACAAACTAATACTATTTTGACTGTATTAAAGTGACAACAATCTAAAGCATTTCAATAAAAGAAAACATTGTCTTACAGGATAAGTGAAATCTGGAAATTCACATTGTTAAGGTCAATAAACTCAACTGTTAAACTCAATAAAGCCACTAATTGAACAAAGTGAAACCTGAAAACTCACACTGCTACTCAATACAATCACACTGTAAAACTCAATACTCACACTGTTAAACTCAATACTCACACTGTTAAACTCAATACTCACACTGTAAAACTCAATACTCACACTGTAAAACTCAATACTCACACTGTAAAACTCAATACTCACACTGTTAAACTCAATACTCACACTGTAAAACTCAATACTCACACTGTTAAACTCAATACTCACACTGTAAAACTCAATACTCACACTGTAAAACTCAATACTCACACTGTAAAACTCAATACTCACACTGTAAAACTCAATACTCACACTGTAAAACTCAATACTCACACTGTAAAACTCAATACTCACACTGTAAAAATCAATACTCACACTGTAAAACTCAATACTCACACTGTTAAACTCAATATAACCAATAGTTGGAGAAAGTGAAACCTGCAAATTCACACATTTAACTTAATATAGCCATAAAGTGGGTAAGTGAAACCTGGAAACTCACACTGTTAAGCCCAATAAATTAACACTGTTAAACTCAATAAACTCACAGTGTTAAACTCAATATAGCCACTAATTGCAGAAAGTGAAACATGGAAATTCACACTGTTAATCTATCACTAATTTGAGAAAGTGAAACCTGGAAATTCACGCCGTTATGTTGAGTATAGCCACTAACTGGAAAAAGTGAAACCTGGAAATGCACGCCGTTATGTTGAGTATAGCCACTAACTGGAAAAAGTGAAACCTGGAAATGCACGCCGTTATCTGAGTATAGCCACTAACTGGAGAAAGTGAAACCTGGAAATGCACGCCATTATGTTGAGTATAGCCACTAACTGGAAAAAGTGAAACCTGGAAATGCACGCCGTTATGTTGAGTATAGCCACTAACTGGAAAAAGTGAAACCTGGAAATGCACGCCGTTATGTTGAGTATAGCCACTAACTGGAAAAAGTGAAACCTGGAAATGCACGCCGTTATCTGAATATAGCCACTAACTGGAGAAAGTGAAACCTGGAAATGCACGCCATTATGTTGAGTATAGCCACTAACTGGAAAAAGTGAAACCTGGAAATGCACGCCGTTATGTTGAGTATAGCCACTAACTGGAGAAAGTGTTCTAGCTTCAGTAAATGTGTTTATCGTTGGTTTTCTTCAGTATATAATACATTTCTCTAACTTCTTTTAAAGAAAATCTGATTGAGAGTTTTCGTAAATCACACTGCTGTTTGAGTAATGTATATCCTCAACTATAACATGCGAAAGTCCCTGAAGATAAGTCTCGTCATTTCTTGTTGAGCACTTTAAGTACGTATTCATTGTTTTGAATCATTAAAAAATTAGCTTGCCATTTTGATTGATGTGTGGATGAAGCTATGAAGCCATCGTGCTAAGTGACAATTTGTGAAATTAATTTTCATTAAGTGCTCCACAACGTCTCCACAACGTACAGGAACAATCTGTATCTTGTATTGGTGTTGCACTCTCTTAGACTATAACATGCCCATCTTTTTATGTTTCTCTTCTCCCTTGTATCACTGCCTACATTATGCCCGCCTTTCTTCGACTTTACCCTCAAGCATGGTCTTTAACAAGGTGTCGTGTCTTCTAATATACCCAAAATACTTTTTTGTTTTATCTGTATTTTTTTTCCCTACAAAGTGTTATTGGAACCTCTTTGCTTATTTTCTGTTCTTACCATGAGGATTAACCTATTATTCTATGTCTACATATTAGAGGCATAAATTATGAGTTTTAGTTGTTTGTTCAATGTCCATGTTTCTCAGCCATACATTACTATAGAATAGATCATTTCACACTTCTCAGCCCCATCAAGGCCAGCACCGTGCAGTGGTGATGAGGCTTAGTTCAGCCATCAGGGGCTGGAAACTAAGACTGGTCGGGCAGTCCCATTCGAGCAGGACCATAGTCCTGCCCAAGTAAGCAGAGTGCTGAAGACGGAGGCATCCAGCCAAAAGGCGCACAGATAATCAGGATGCCACGCACAAAACATAATGGAAGGTGAGGCAGACATATTGGCCAGAGGAAACAACACTGGAATCAAAACTCTTTGGGCACTGTATGAACTACAAAAGACAGTGAGTTTTATTAAGGAGACAGAATTACAGATATAGACTTGTTTCAAGTGAACGAAAGAAGAAGAATAATTCTCATTTTTAGCTTGTTAGTCATTTGTTTAGATGTCAGTATATTTTTTTGAAATAAAGCTCACCACAAATACGAAGAAAAGAAATGACTTTATCCTCTGTAGCTCCTTCAGTGAGACAAATCTACGGCTCTGGTTGGAAGTCGTTGGTCTCTAAAATATATGTGAAAGGGGGCCATGACAAGGACGAGTGAGAAAAATACTGAATTAGACCAAACAAGGAGAAAAGGAAACGACAACTCATAGTAGATACACAGACCCAACAATGAACCGGAAAAAGTCATCCCATAATTTCACCATAAATACAGCCGTTTACTGAGACAACATACCAGAAAACACATCTCCAACTAATGTCAGGATAAAAAATGAAATGGGCAAAGTACGGACCTTTGTAAATATTATCAGTACTTTAGTGTGGTCATTTGGACAATGTCAAGATCTTCAGTAGACTGTTACACTAGCTGGTATTGATCTTCATAGGATAGAAATATCTGTTGTCCACGAGTGTTGGCTAAGACCCAAATTATTCAGTATCGGTATGACGATCTTGTTCGAGTCTACCTAACGATGTCTGAATTGTGAATTATTGTCACTCTCAAAAGCAGTTTTTTGATTATAGACACGAAATTTGTGATTGATTTCATGGAAACAATACTATGTTAATGCAACTAAACGAACAATATAACATTGATTGCCTAAAAACAATACTCAATACTGAGTTAATGCAACTAAACGAACAATATAACATTGATTGAATGGGAAAAAAAACTGAGTAATATGACTAAACGAACAATATATAACTGATGATGGTATAAACATTGCCACTATTAAAAACAGGGCTTCAAAACATTTCAGCAAATAAAACAGTGTCAACTTTAGATCACTCACACAGTAGCATGGGCATAGTTTGACATGTGCCTGCCTCAACATTGTTGATTGCTCCACCAATACTTTTTTAAACACGTTTTCGCGTTAATTTTAATTGGCTACCAATCAAATATTTACCGTCATGTACCCATATACCACTCATATGCCTCCTAAATGCCCATATAAGTACATTTCTGTACAATGTACTGCCTAAATGGCCATATAATTATCCTCCTATGCATATTGCCCCTAAATATCCATATATTTACATTTCTGTGAACATGTGTCCCGGAAATGCATATACAGTTACCTTCTGATAAACATGTCTCCTAAATGTCCATATAGTTATCTTCTTGTGCCACGTGCCCCTTAAATGCCCATATAGTTATATTCCTGTGAACATATGCCTCCTCATCTCCTCATGTGACCATATAATTACATTACTGTGAACATATGTCCTCAAAATGTCCGTATAGTTACCTTCATGTACATTTATCTATCTATTGTCATTTCCACCTGTGTCATAAGCTTCGTGGGGGGGAGGGATTTTGACGTATTTTTGTCTTTGGCTATTTGACCATGGTGCGCTCGTCTATATTTACTGTTTCTTTGATTGTATCTGCCTATGTAGCTCTTGGTCCTCCTCGTGCATAGTAGCTCCGTTTTCTGCTGATGTATGCACGAATGGTTGATTGCGGAGGTTCCATTCTCTTGACGTGGCAAAACCATCTGATTTGCCCTCTCTCCATGTAGTCTTGACTTGAGATAGTCGTTACTTCTTTCCTGATATCTTCATTTCTCCGGCGGTCGCTACTCGTGGCATTTCTACCTTATCTCAAACATCTCATTTCGCAAATTGTGATCTTTTCGCTAATGTCTTTGTCAAGGTCCATGTTTGACATTGGTAACACCTGTGGTATAAAACATACTGTTTATCAATTGTCGTTTTTTAGCCATGAAGATATCAGATACCATGAAGATATGTAAATGAAGATTGACGGGGTTTTAAGTATTGGTGACAGCTATTAAGTCACAACATTGGCTTTTGGCACATTGTTTCAATCTTTGTCGAGTTTGCCATCCTTCGTAATTATACTCCTTAGGTATTTGAACTCTGGAACTTAATTTAGTTTTCTACCATTGACAGTTACATTTAACCGGTCTTGTATTCTGCTTATCTCCAAAGGCTCTGTCTTAGTTAGTTTTCGTTTCATGTTGTGCCGCTGTAATTCGTTTTCAGATTCGTATATTAAACATTGATTATCTGCAAATAGGAGTTCGTTGAGTGAGCTGTGATCTTTATTTGATGATTCTATAGAGGCGTATTGTTTTTTTTTGTCTGCTTCTTTAATTATCCTGTCCATGTATGTTACGAACAGAAGTGGTGATAGTATGCAGCGTTGTCTAACGCCTGTTTTTATTTCAACTGGGTCCGTTGTGTCCTCAGTAGTTCTCGCTCTGACAGTTTTTGTATAAAGGTCTTATGTATTCTAGTAGGTATTCATTTACACCAATATTAGTCCAATATTAGTCGTAGTTTTCCTCTGTCAACTGTGTCAAATGCCTTTTCTTAGTCGATGAAGGCGATGTTTAGTAGTAGTGTCTTTCTCAACTGTCTATCTATCAATCTATCTATACGCTGTGTCCTTTGTTTGCCTTGCGGCGTCAGGGTGGAAGATTTCTCTGGAGATGGCCTTCTTGTGTGCTGTTTGTAAGCTTGTTCCTGTGGCTTCTTTGATTTCTGTGATCCATCTTTTACATGGTCTGCCTCTGGCATTATAACAGTTATGTCTATGTGTCATGGTAATTTGTGGCATGTTATATGTCGGTAGTCTGAAAGCGTGTGAAAACCACTTTATCTGTTGTCGATGTGTTCCAATACTAAATCCGGTCGGATCCGCATTGATCCGGTCAAGATGGCGGTTGGATATCTTTCGGGCAGCCTCTAGACCGGGTAGGAGTTTTCGGTGTTTTAGTGTATTTCTGATGGATTATAAGATTTCTACATCTGAATGTGATATATTAGAACACGGTTTACCCATTTAGAAACTGAAACACCGCTGTGACAGATCTAGCAAATCGACTGCGACGAAACACACTGCTCATAGAAAATGAAGACTGCTCAGGAAACGTTCAGCTGTCGTAGCGCAAAAATAGCATCTGTGCATCCCATACCTTTCCTGAAACCACATTGTGTCTTATTTAGCTGGGGTTCTATTATAATCGGTCTTACTCTGTTCTATGATGTTTACGTATATATTTCCTATGTGGCTGGGCAGAGATATGGCTGTCTCACACTCTCTTTTGTTGCCCTTGTTTTTCCAAATGGGAACAACTATTGTTCTCTGCCATTCATCTGGTATTTGTATTTTTCTTACCATGCTGCTGTGAATATTCTCTTTATCAAACTTACACGAGCGTCCTTGCACGCCAGGATGGCTTTAGTTGTTAAGTCATCAACGCCAGGTGAATTGTTCCGCGGGCTGTTCTTAATATGTTCCTTTATTTCACGGCCTAGTATTTCTGGTTGTGGAACATGTGAAGATCTTGGACAGTTTCTTGTGTTGGTTGATGTACAACTCTTTACAATACTCCAGCCACCTTGTTTTCCTGTCATCTCCGCTGAATATGGGATACCGTTTCTACTGTTTATCTTTGTCGTAGGCTTATACCTCTTATCTATTACTTTCATTCTTTTTATACTTTTGAAGAAGTTGTATGTCTTTTGGTATATATGTCAGACAATTCACCATATTCTTTCCATGCAGTTTCTTGTGCTTGTTCGATTTATGGTTCGACATAGTTTCTCTCTAAACAATACTGAACACAATACTTTTCAGTTTCTGCTGTTACCCATATTTTGAATGTTTGCTTCTTGTTACGGATTGCTTGTTTGATTTCCTCATTCCACCATACAGTTTTTTTTACACCCCTTTGTTTTGTTTTTGGCGCCATATAAGGTTTTTAGATTGTTTGTCATTGATGTTTTGAAAATTGCCCATTTGTTATATATGTTTCCGAACGCGGTTGGTAGTTTTTCATTAACTTTAGTCATTGCTTGGTATATGTTGTCTTTTATTGTTTAGTCTTTAGTTTACGAAGGTTCGCACTTAACTCTTGTGCTTGTCTACTTAGTTTATTAATGTACTGTACCTGCCTTGGTGCTATTCTTTCTGCCTGTATGACATGCTTGTGGTCTGTATCTATTTCAATATTAGGGAGTAACTCTTGCATCTATGGTGTTACTGTTTGTGCCTAATAATTATGAAATCTATTTGCGATGCTTGATTTAAGTTGTCCGACTTGTACCATGTATTTATGTGGCTTTTTCTATGCTGGAAAAATGTGTTGGTTATCATTAATCCTTGCCTGAGGCATAGGTTGATCATTATTTCGCCGTTTTTGGTGCGTTGTGTTGTTAGACTGCCAAAGCTGCCAGGAGATTTCGTGCAGCGTTTTTTGTATTTTCTTTTCTGCCATTGATATCTCCCATAACGTACAATTCTTCTCTGTCGTTGATTTTGTTTATGGAATCAGATAGGTTGCTGGAAAAAAAATTATGTTCTTTCTTCCATTTTATTGCTGTCATTACATGGCGCATATATCTGTATTATGTTGGTTGTTCTTCCGTTGTTGTTGAACTGAATGCCGATGATTTTATCTGATACGTACTCTATATCTACATTATGTTTTGCTGTGTTTGGGTGTAAGAAAAATCCTACCCCATTTGTTATTTTCTCTCTTTTGTATCAATTACGATCTATACCAGTTATGTTATGTTATATTATTTTTCTCCAGGGCCATAGGCGCCGAAACATCTACGGGGAGTATCACTCATAGCACGTAACTCCGTAGCTTCAAGCGTTAATCATCATTGATATCCTATTTTTCTGTTCCTGTTTCGTGCAACCAATTATTGCAGAGGTAGTATCTCATCACTGCTACAGGCAATATACGCTTGTAGAGATATTACACAGCACTACTATACAAAACAAAGGATTGTAGAATGTATATTTGTTCTGTTACATGCAATATATGATTGTGGGGGCGTGATATCAGTACTATCACATACAACCTCTAATAGTGATTCATTTAAGTACTGGTTTAAGCAACCTATGATTGGTCACAATGTATCTCAGTACTGCTACATGTAACCTATGAATGTATAAATTGTATCACATTCGTGTTACCTATTATTTTAGAAGTTGTATCAAATTATTATTAGATGCAAGCAATGATTTTTCACATTGTATTCCAGCACTGTTACATGCAAGCTATATTTTTACAAACTGTATCCCCTCACTGTTACATGCAAGCTATAATTTTACATACTGTATCCCCTCACTGTTACATGCAAGCTATAATTTTACAAACTGTATCCCCTCACTGTTACATGCAAGCTATATTTTTACAAACTGTATCCCCTCACGGTTACATGCAAGCTATAATTTTATAAACTGTATCCCAGCACTGTTACATGCAAGCTATAATTTTACAAACTGTATCCCCTCACTGTTACATGCAAGCTATATTTTTACAAACTGTATCCGCTCACGGTTACATGCAAGCTATAATTTTACAAACTGTATCCCAGCACTGTTACATGCAAGCTATATTTTTACAAACTGTATCCCCTCACGGTTACATGCAAGCTATAATTGTACAAACTGTATCCCAGCACTGTTACATGCAAGGTATGATTATAGAGATTATATCTCATCACTGTTAAATGCAATATATGCTTGTATAAATTATATCTATTATGTGCAGGCTATGATTGTAGAAATTGTATCGATTATTTTCTGAGACAATATTCACTTTTTACTTTACGAAATTATTTGCATGTCTAGAGGGTTCTCATTTTCTCTCATCATTCCCTCCATCAAAAGGCACACCATTTCTGGAGCTTAATCTTTACATACATAGCCGCTGGCACTATAGATTTTTTCCACTATACAATTTCTGAAAAGAATCAAAAATGAACATCGTGGAGAACATTTTAGTCTGAAATGAGAGATGGCAATCATTTGGTTTGAGAGTGTACACAAGTCAAACCTAGAGATGTGGTACCACGCACTACAATCCCACAGATATTTGTAATCAGTTTTGGCTTACCTCGGGCAACCTGGCCCAATCAATAACGCTCATTTCTACAACCAGGAAGAGAACAGTTCTCGTGACGACTGTCTTAATGATATAGGAACACCTCTCTCACCGGATATTATGTCTGGTATCAGAAAGAACGCTGTCTTTTAAAATATAAATCGTTCTCCCATAAATGAAATAATGGAACAGTAATCGCAGAACATATCCCCTGCTACTTCCTGCTCACAATTTTGAAGAAGTGGGCGCCCGTAAAAGTTTTTTAGTGTTTCAAAATAACACTGAGAAGGGGTGGAACATACACTAGCGTTACATTTATTGTAAACACTATACCTAACCTGAACCCCCCCCCCCCCATCAAAGGGTGCTTAAATATAATAGTTTAAATATGTGCATATATGGTCAAATAGTTGGCGATAACAACGAATGAGTAAAAGAACACATGGGAACACATGGATTAGGAAATATAAATCAAAACGGAGAGAGGCTTATAGAAACTTGTGTAATGACCAACCTTGTTTTAGCAAGTACACTATTCAAACATAAAGATATACACAAAACCACTTGGAATTCTCCAGACAAAGTAACAAAAAATCAGATAGACCATATATGCATCAATAGAAAACACCGCACCACGATACAAGATGTTAGAGCATACAGAGGCGCAGACGTGGGCAGTGATCATAACTTATGTATTGCCAAACTAAAAGTGAAACTAAAAAGGATCACTAAAGCTGAAAAACATAGAAAAATAGATTCTAATCGCCTGTTAGAACAAAACATTCAAAACGCATACAAGCTGGAATTGCAAAATCGTTTCTCCGCTTTGCAAAATCTTTCCACTGACAATTCTGAAGATCTCATAGATAATAGAACTACATCTTGGGACAACATCAAAAATGCTATGAAAGAAGCAGCCGTTTCAGTTGTGGGTTATACTACTAGTGAGAAAAAGAAATTCTTAAGCGAGACAACATGGAATAAAATCAAATTAAGAAAAGTGGTTAAATTACAACTTTTATCTACTAAAGAACCAGTAAAATATGACATAATTAGAGGGAATTATAATGTGATGGACAAAGAAAAAAAAAGAGCGCACGACAGGACAAAAGAACACATATAAACGAATTATCATTAAAAGCAGAAAATGCCGCAAAGAATGGAAACAGCAAAACATTACATCATATAATCAAGCAATTATGTAACACAACAGTCACAACAAACAACGTACCCATCAAAGATAAAAACGGAGAACTACTATCAACCACCCACGACCAAACAAAGAGGTGGGCAGAACACTTTAATGAACTATTAAATAGACCTCAACCAACAGCTACTCCAGATTTTGTCAATGACACACAAATGACAACCATGCCAGTATCATGTGAAATTTTCTCTATCACCGAATTAAAATATGCTATCCATAAACTAAGAAATAACAAAGCCGCTGGCGTTGACGAAATAACAAGTGAGATGCTTAAAGCTTCTGATGATAACACATTACAAAACTTGCTGTCTCTTATGAATGATGCCTGGTGCAATGAAAATCCACCTCAACAATGGAAAGACGGTATCATCGTCAAACTCCCTAAGAAAGGCGACCACTCAGACTGCAACAACTGGCGGGGTATCACCCTATTATCAGTCATAGGCAAGGTCTTCCTAAGCATCATATTGGAAAGATTAAAGAATGCTGTTGATAAACTACTCAGAGAAGAACAAGCAGGCTTTAGATCAGCTCGCTCCTGCACAGACAACATATTTTCTCTTCGCATCATCATTGAAGAATCACTCGAATTCCAATCCCCGCTCATAATCAACTTTGTTGACTTTGAAAAAGCATTTGATAGTCTTCATCGGCCTACGTTATGGAATATTCTACAGCAATACGGTTTTCCTACTAAAATAATCAATGTTATAAAGGCATTCTACACCAACTCACATTGCTGTGTTCAAACAAACACTGAGAAGTCAGAATGGTTCCAAGTTGTTACGGGCGTTAAACAGAAATGCATCATGTCCCCATTACTTTTCTGCGTCGCTATTGATTGGGTCATGAGAAAGAGCACTGAAAATGAGCTGACAGGAATAAAATGGATTAATAATACCGTTCTCGAAGATCTTGACTACGCAGATGACCTGGCCCTTTTGAGCGCAAACCACACAGATGCTCAATCTAAGCTTGACAATCTCCAACACTACTCAAATCAGATAGGGTTGAAAATCAACACATCAAAAACTCATATACTAGATTTTACGAGATCCAACGACAACATAGAAATTCAAAATGTTCCATTATTAAAAGTCAACAATTTTACATATTTAGGCACCAATCTAGCATTGGATGGAGACTCATCAAAAGAAATTTTACACCGTATTGCCCTTGCAGCGGGTGCTTTCAATAAACTACGCAACATATGGACGTCAAACACACTAAGAAACACCACAAAACTCAAGTTATTTAACTCCAACATCATCCCTATTCTATCATATGGGTGCGAAAGTTGGAAAGCCACAAAAGCCACAGATAAAAGACTCGACTCCTTTGAAAACAAATGCCTACGTACCATTCTGAACGTTAAGTGGAGTGACTTTAAATCTAACACTACTATAAGAGAGGAAAGCAAACAAACCTATATATCTTCCTTCATTAGACAAAGGCGTTGGACTTACATCGGCCATGTTCTTAGAATGAACAGCCTAAGAATTCCCCAGCAATCACTATATTGGGTGCCACCTGGAGTAAGAAGAAGAGGGAGACCTAGAGAAACTCTACGAAGAACCATTAATAGAGAAGGCATGTCAATGAACCTAAACAACACGCAACAATTGAAAGACCTGGCAACACAAAGACAGAAATGGAAAGCTATGGTTTCTGCCCTATGCGCCGCCTATGGCCCTGGAGGAACATAACATAACAATAACATATATGGTCAAAGGGCATGAGCCCATGGACCGCTGGATCAGCAACCAACCAACCAACCAACCAACCAACCAACCACCCAACCAACCAACCAACCAAACATGTGCATTGAATATTGTTTGTTTCCATTCCGAAATAATAAAAAAATATTGGAGGTATGCTTTGTGATTATAGAACCGAAATAATTTTCTAAGAAGAAAAGATTATTTAATTCCTTCAATAATTAGCTCCAGTATCTGTGTTCATTGATGCATGAATTGTTCATATAATGTTTACAAGCAGCTGTTAAAACTATTGAGTATATTTAAAAGTTTATATTTTGTTCAGAAACATCAAATAGATTGCGCCTTATTTTCTGATTTATATGATCTGATTGAAACCATTAAATAACAGAAATATAGTCACTGTCTTCTTTCCATGTATGTCGTAGGGGGCGATTAAGGAAAGATGGTGATAGGCTTACAACTTGTCATCTGTGAAACAATTGTCATTGTTACTGCATGTGGTATCTAGACGTTCCAGCAGCTTGCACTAGCGGCTCTACAGCTTCCATAATCTTCACACGGCTCTACAGTTTCCATAATCAACACGAGACGTTCAGGAGATTATTCTGCACACTTGTTGCAATGAACACCCGGAGACATGTGGGGGATCAGGTAGCATGTTAGATACTGTCTTATGATGGTTGATCAATACTCTCTTTGTAGGTGGACTAGATATTGGATCGTTGACTGAAACATCTGTTTATTGAAATATATGAGTGATGCAGGGAGAAGGGAAATGTTTGATTTGTATGTGTTGTATGTTTCATGATAGTGTGTATTGTTTTCATATTGCTAATTTTTTCTATCGAATACGGATGTTTCGGGTCATTGGCGAAAATAAAACGGTGACACAACGCATTACCATTTTGTGGACTACATACTGCTGGAAATCTAGTAGGATCACTATCTGGATACAAGAGAGATCCAGTAGGAGTTTGAGAATTAACGCTGAAGAAGACGAAGAGATATTGCTATATGGTGTGACTTTATGTTGCTATTGGATGCCCGCGGTCAATTGGTAAATGTCATGTCTTGTGTATTTATAAATTTGTTAGTATCAATTCATGCTATTACACCTTGCTCCGTATATATCCTGTTCGACTACATCCGATTTCAGATACGTAATTTTTTTCTTTGATATCACTTAGATGTATCTACTTTTATCATACTTGCTATGTTGCCATTCCTTTTATTCTCTCTTCTGTTCTTTTCGTATATGTCTTTTCTTTTCCTCTCTGTTTTCCTTTCTTCCATCTATCTCCCACACACTCTTCTTTTGCTCATCTCTTACATTATGTACTCATGAAGACGTTTTAGTCGAAAAGTCGTTTCTTTCTTTTGATGTCGTTAGTGTGTTTTCTATTTTACTGCAATACTCCCTACATATATCTCTTGTTTTCCCCTCAGGCTCTCTGTCACACTAGCCCTCGGATCTTAAGTTCTATTAGGTTATTCTCTTTCCCTGAGGATACAGCTTCAAGTCGTGCTGCCACATTTTGGTCACAAGTTCATTGTTTTCGGAATTGCAATTTTAGCTATGTTAAAGGGAGTGTATTTAGACAGCTCACTGTCAGAGATATAATTCTTTCGTCTCTCATTGTCAAAAATGTGATTCTTTCTTCTCTCACTGTCAGATACGTCATTCTTTATTCTCTCACTGTCAGAGATGTGATTCTTTCGTCTCTCACTGTCAAAGATGTGATTTTTCCACCTCTCACTGTTAGAGATGTGATTTTTCCACCTCTCACTAAGACCACACTGAATACAATACGATGAACATCCTATGTAGTGAAATCAATGAACAGAAGGATATCCACGTAGATTTTTGTGTTATTTGATGAAGTGCTGCCAAAGAACACAAACTTGCCTACAATACTCAGTGTTACTAACAGTAATGTACGGATTGGTCTGGTGCTATTTGGTGCATCAGGACTGTTGTTTATGTATTTATAATGCAATCAGTAATGGTGAGACACGTCTCGGAATTTTTCACTCTCAACAAACACAAATAAACGCACACTAATATTGTAGTCAAGAAGAATATAAGTTAATTCACTTCCTGGAACATCACATACAAGATAACACTATTGGATATCAAGTTCATGGGAAACACATACAAGATAACACTATTGGATATCAAGTTCATGGGAAACACATACAAGATAGCACCATTGGATAGGACGTTCATGGGAAACACATACAAGATAACACTATTGGATAGCAAGTCATGGGAAACACATACACGATAACACTATTGGATAGCAATATGTTGGCGTAATTAAACATACTTTTGCAAGAGAAGTGATTTGCTACAGTTTACTTCCATCTTCACCACGTTATCACATATGCGTTATCTTCAGTGAATTATTATGTACCAGCTGTGTTCTGTAAGTGAATTAATCTGTGCCTGTTGTGTTCATTAAGTGAACTATTGTGTGACTTCTGTGTTCAGTAAGTTAACTTTTGTGTGCCTGAGTGGTAAGTAAGTGAAAAACTGTGTACCTGCTGTTGTCAACTATTGTATAAATTCTGTATCAAATAAATGAACTAAAGTGTACCTGATATGTTCAGTAAGTGAACTATTATGTATTTGCTGTATTAAGTAAGTGAATTACTGTGTACCTGATATGTTCAGTAAGTGAACTATTATGTATTTGCTGTATTAAGTAAGAGAACTACTGTGTACCTGATGTGTTGAGTAAGTGAACTATTATGTATTTGCTGTATTAAGCAAGTGAACTACTGTGTACCTGATGTGTTGAGTAAGAAAACTATTGTGTATTTGCTGTATTAAGCAAGTGAAATAGTTTGTAACTGCTATTAAACAACTGTAAAATATAGTAACATATTGCGTACTTGCTGTTTTTCGTAAGTAAACTATCGATTACCTGATGATTTAAGCAAGTGAACTATTGATTACCTGATGTTTTAAGTAAGTGAACTATTTATTACTTGATGTTTTAAGTAAGTGAACTATTGATTACCTGATGTTTTAAGTGAACTATTGATTACCTGATGTTTTACGTTAGTGAACTATTGGTTACCTGATGTTTTAAGTAAGTGAACTATTGATTACCTAATATTTTAAGTTAGTGAACTATTGATTACCTGATGTTTTAAGTAAGTGAACTATTGATTACCTAATATTTTAAGTTAGTGAACTATTGATTACCTGATGTTTTAAGTAAGTGAGCTATTGTGTGCCTGCCATATTAAGTGAATATAAGTAAATTTAATTAGGAAGCCAGAGGACATTTTTTTAAAAATTCTTGAGACTAATGGGAATTGAACCAGCCCATTCAACGGCACCAAATCTCCTAGCAACAATTGCACACGCGTTCTTCCGTACTTGACAAACCGCATCTCCAGAAAAAGATGCGATTTCATCAAGCCTTTCAAGCCGTGCACACAAAGTCACCAGAACGGACCGATCGAGACAAGGACTATTACAACAACAACACACATCCCGTACAGGTATTGAAATATCCTCAGTAACCACAGAACGCGTGTGCAATTGTTGCTAGGCGATTTGGTGCCGTTGAACGGGTTGGTTCAATTCCCGTTAGTCACACATATTAAGTGAAGTATTGTGTCTCCCGCGTATCAACTACTGCTATCTGTGATCTTTAGTAGACGAATAAAAATTACATGGTCGCATTAGATACGTCTAAATATCGACCGTTATAAAAAAAATATGATTGTTAATGACGTACTCACAGTAACCTTAATTATATATAAGAAACATAAAAATATACATATTGTTTTCTAACACCTTGAATTATTATTATGATAAAAGAACCGCGTTTCTTTTTCTCTCATAGAACTGTAGATTTTAAACCAGGTTTGCTCAGTGGATGAAAAGGCTTCTTTTGAAACTTCAATGTCAAGGGGCAGTTGGATCGGTGCTGGATTGGGGGCACGAAATACCTTAAGGAAATACTTAACACATCAGATTGTACACACACACATATTGAAAATACTTATATTATTTTATAAATAATATGATTTAGAGATAGAATTATACTGATATTAATTGAACTATATCTGAAAGCTGGTCCAATTAGGATTACTCAAACCAGTGACAAAATTCCATGGAAAACTGGAATATTTCTAAATGTATTAAAGTGAAAATAATCAATCATATTTCAACAGCAGCAACATTTGTACACCTAGAAATTCACTTTGTACACTCACTGTAGCGTCCAGCTGGGGAAAGTATTATAGCTTTCAATATGTGTATGCTACATGAAATAGAACTACATGTCGCTTTACAGTCAATAAACGCGTAGCAAACTGTGAACAAATGATATTTTCAGCAGCTCAAGAGCGGAGAGTAACGAGAAAGTAACTGGGATGTGCAGCAGCTCAACAGCGGAGAGTAACGAGAAAGTAACTGGGATGTGCAGCAGCTCAACAGCGGAGAGTAACCAGAAAGTAACGGAAATGCAACAGCTCAACAGCGGAGAGTAACGAGAAAGTAACTGGGATGTGCAGCAGCTCAACAGCGGAGAGTAACGAGAAAGTAACTGGGAAGTGCAACAGCTCAACAGCGGAGAGTAACGAGAAAGTAACTGGGAAGTGCAACAGCTCAACAGCGGAGAGTAACGAGAAAGTAACGCAGACAAAAAACCTTTATGGTAGTCATCCCGTGCTCGACTGAACAAGGACATTTGCGGCCCGAGTAGGGCGTATTATCTATCAACGAATTCACAATCAATGTGCTGAATAAATAGAACAACAAATAACATATGCTTTTAGTTTCTTTTTTTCTTGGAAAAAATATATGCCAGTACTTTTTTTGTGCGTAGTCTGACAGTCTGGCGGGAAGTTTTCGCAAATCATACTGTTGTTTATACAATTTCTATCATTAACTATAATAGAGGAAACCCCACACACACAAATTCCATCTGTTCAGTGTTAAACACTTTCATTACGGATCCAATCATTTTGTCTTATAAAAAAAGAACCATGTGTGTGATTAGTGAGAATTGATTCCATCAAGATGAAGTGACCATGTTTAAAAAAGGGTATGATTCCATCGAGATCAAGATATGATTCCATCGAAATGATGATATGATACAATCTAGACAAGTATATGATTCCACCGAGATGAAGTGACCATGTTGAGTAAAGATATAATTCTATCCAGATGAACTGACAATTTCGAAAAAGGACATGATTCCATCAAGATGAAATAACCATGTTGAAAAAAGATCATCCAACATCCAGGAAAAGCAAAGATGTTGCCTGTTGTTTATGTAACCACTCCTTCTTCCCCTTGCTTGAGAAGTATATTGTCTCCTCTGGTTGGGACGTTGGTTTATAACATCTACAATAAAGGTGTCGGTGTCAAAAAACATTATGAGATTCACTGTTCTAAAGCAATACAAATTATAGATTGGAAAATAAAACGGATGTTAATTGTGTTCTCTCCGAGTAGGCTGGAACAACATGGAGGCAGTATGACAGGACACTGAAGACATGTGAACTCATGAGGGCTACTTAATTCAGAATACTAGAATCACGATATGTGCCATCAATCGATTAGTATTTTTTCCCTTACAAATCGATAAAACATTTCACGAAACTCATTTTATGTATCCAAGTATAATTATTTTGTCAACTGCCAAGCAGAGACTGAAGTGATGTCATTTTGTCTTTTTAGATAATGGTAAATGACATAAGCGTGATATTAAATTTATCAATCGTAACAATTTGTTATGTCACAAAATGCCAGTGTCAGTTGGATAGGTTAGACATTTTCTTTTTATTATTGATTAAATCTGAGATACTATTTTCGTTGTCAATCTTCTGTCTTTTCGCGTTATACCCCTTTATGAATTGCAGCGACAGGGGTAGAAGAGTTCTCTGGGGACGGCCTTTATGCCATGCAGCGACAGGGGTAGAAGAGTTCTAAGAAGACGGCCTTTATGCCTTGCAGCGACAGGGCTAGAAGAGTTCTCTGGGGACGGCCTTTATGCCATGCAGCGACAGGGGTAGAAGAGTTCTCTGGGGACGGCCTTTATGCCATGCAGCGACAGGGGTAGAAGAGTTCTCTGGAAACGGCCTTTATGCCATGCAGCGTCAGGGGTAGAAGAGTTCTCTGGAGACGGCCTTTATGCCCTGCAGCGACAGGGGTAGAAGAGTTCTCTGGAAACGGCCTTTATGCCCTGCAGCGACAGGGGTAGAAGAGTGGAGACGGCCTTTATGCCCTGCAGCATCAGGGGTAGAAATGTTTTCTGAAAACGGCTGATGCATGTGCTTATATATGTTTGTTTTCGTTGATTCTTTTATTCTTGTAATGCATCTTTTCCTAGGTCTGCCCCTGGTTTTGTATCCAATGACCTTATAACAGAACATTTTGAAGAGTGCTATCTGATTGTAGTCTTTAAGCGTGTAACAACCAATTAATCTGTTAGCTTGGCTACCCATGCAATTTTCATAATTCATCTAAAAACAGCATCTCTGTTACCTCCAGTTTATTTTGAGCATTTTTGTTTATGGTCCATGCTTTGCATCCATAAAGCAAGATTAGCTCAATATAGTATCCTTACATTCTAATTAGCGTATGCCATGCCTAAGGATATAACTCCATTGTTTAGAATATTTCTCACGTTTTGCAATGCTGATTTGGTCTGTGCTATCCTGCTCTTTACCTAATTATTGCACTAAGTTTCCCAAATAATGCTAAAAAGGTACAGGATACTTGTCTTTATCTACTTCCTATTCAAGTACTGTAATTTCGACCACTACTTGTTTCAGTTTCGAACCCTAGACGTTGTTGTTTTCATCCCCTAGTTGTTGTTCTCGATCTATACTGGTTTTTATTTCGAACACTAGGTGTTGTTTAGATCCCCTACTAGTTGTAGTTTACGATGGATTAACTCTTAATATGACTCTATGTCAAATCAATGTTTCAAGATCTTTATTTCATGCCTAGAACTCTAATACCTAGAAGTGTACACTAATTTGGAAAGACTATACTTCTTAGCAGTATACACTATTTTGAAAAGAGTATAATTCTTAGCAGTGTGCAATACTTTGATAACGTGTCTCCTATTGGGATAAATGCTAGAGGTCTGATTGAGTTTCTATATTTCCGCAACATGCACAGATGAAACAATGAGTCCCCATCTCCCTTGCCGAGCATGTCGTGCTAGAGATGTCCACGGCAGCCATTTGAGAATCATGGTTACTAGGATGAGTCCAGCAGACAGCTTTGCATTTCGCACAATCAAACAGGTTCTCCATTTACCCACGTTTTCAGATTCTAGGCACTTCCAAGGAATTGTCACATCATGCACAGAATGTACTTACACCCAATGTACAACCTATTCATGACGGCACACACGTAAACTTTGACAGATATGACCATGGTCAAGGCTGAAGTTCATCTTGTTCCCCAAGCATGATGTTCACTGATGGATTTTCTGATGAATGCCCAAAATAGGAAAACAATTCTACAGATGAAATCCTGTGGGGCTTTCACAAAATAAATGCATAACAGAATCTGTATGTCATATACTGGACATGTACTCTTGCCTAATGGTTGGTCTGAGACATTCATAGTGTTGTTTCTTACGTGTGGTTTATTACGTCTTTCTTTATCAATGTTCTGTTGTTTTTGTTTCATCTGTGTAAAAACTATAGATTTTACATTTTCATCATTTCATTCAAACTTTTCCGGACTTCCAAGATGTGCTTTAATTTAGATCTGTGATGTTATTAGACCGTTATTTACTCGTTTCGTGCTATGTTGAGTTATTTGTAAAAGCTTTATAGTAGAAACGTTGAATTTTTTGCGAGTTTTCTGTGTGCTTCCAGTGATTATTAAGACTTCATAACCATGTTTTTCTAACTTTTGAACGCTCAGACATTAAGCAGAATTTGTCTGAAATTAAGATTAGCCTAATGATGTCTTGTCAGGTCAGGTAATGTGGTGCTAGAAAAATAAATGCCATTTTCAGGTTACCTTTGTTGCACTTTGAGAGTCTTTGTGGTGTTTAAGTTAGTAGGTGGGAAAGTGAATGAGTTATTGTGTGAGTTTTAGGTGACGAAGTTACTGAATGAGTAAGGTGGGAGTGAGTTATTTTGTTTGTGTGGAGTTAGTTGATGGGGAAGTTAGCAATGATTGAATGAGGGTGAGAGTGGTTGAATGATTGAATATGTAAGAGGATGCGTGAGTGATGTGAATGAGTATATGTTCGAGCGAGTGATTCAGTGAGTTAGGAAATGATTTAGTTAGTAACTTGATAAGTGCATTATGTAAATTAGTGAGTGACTTGGTGAATGCGTTATTACGTAAATCATTGAGTGAATTTGTGAATGTCTATTACGTAAATTAGTGAGTGAATTTGTGAATGTCGATTACGTAAATCAGTGGGTTACAGTGACTGATTTTGAATAAGTGAAAACATTCAAACAATGTCTGCTCTCGTGAATAACTGAATTAATGAAAATGAAAGACTTTAATGAGATAATTTAATGAGAGAAACTCATACTCTCACATGTTAATACCAGATGTTCCGGTAATTGGTCCTGTGCGATAAATTACCATCAGTCATTAAGTCACTTGTACGAACATGACCCAACAATCCTCAATAAAAATGGATGCCCATAACTAATTAATGAACCGAGCAAATAGCGTTTCAACATTAGCATGCAATTCACGGATCCCTGGGTTCGTTTCTCTACTACATGAATGCATATGCATGGTTCGAATAAAACCATTAGACCTTTCATATTCCTTGTTCTACAGTTTGTCACCTACGCCATGTATAATCCCATTGTATACATATAATAATAATAATAATAATAATAATAATAATAATAGCAATAATAATAATAATAATAATAATATTAATAATAATAATACGCCAGTAACACAGCAGGGGACCGTAAGAATAGCAGGTTAGAGAAATCTACATGGATAGGACCATAGTATGTTGTTGTATACGCATCACCTGATGATGATTACAATTTGTTACACCTAGTTTATGACATTTAGTTATAGTCATCTCGTGTCTATGTATTAGTAGGAGGTTGGTAAGCTATATGGTGACTCCAAACATGTATTAGTAGGAGGTTGGTAAGCTATATGGTGACTCCTAACATGTATTAGTAGGAGGTTGGTAAGCTATATGGTGACTCCAAACATGTATTAGTAGGAGGTTGGTAAGCTATATGGTGACTCCTAACATGTATTAGTAGGAGGTTGGTAAGCTATATGGTGACTCCAAACATGCATTAGTAGGAGGTTGGTAAGCTATATGGTGACTCCAAACATGCATTAGTAGGAGGTTGGTAAGCTATATGGTGACTCCAAACATGCATTAGTAGGAGGTTGGTAAGCTATATGGTGACTCCAAACATGTATTAGTAGGAGGTTGGTAAGCCATATTCTGACTCCAAAAATGTTTTAGTAGGAGGTTGGTAAGCTATATGGTGACTCCAAACATGTATTAGTAGGAGGTTGGTAAGCCATATGGTGATTCCAAACATGTATTAGTAGGAGGTTGGTAAGCCATATGGTGACTCCAAACATGTATTAGTAGGAGGTTGGTAAGCTATATGGTGACTCCAAACATGTATTAGTAGGAGGTTGGTAAGCCATATGGTGACTCCAAACATGGCCAGGCACCTGTATAAAGACATGTGTACAGAAACGTAAACATGACCTGAATGTACGATTTTTATTATTTCATTGAATTTCGTTGGTCGAAATCAATAAAGGGATTAACGAATAGATAGCGCTTATATAACAAAAGTGACCAATCATCAGACAAGACAAGTAACGGTGTGTGGGATCAGCGAGCAACACTATTCGCGAGAAGGACTTGGCATAGACAGGCACAGTGTACAGAAATCCCATAACAGGGCAATCTCATAACAAACAATGCGACAAACCTTACTCAGACCTAACAACTCTACGCTGCCTCCCACCATCGCAACAAAATTGCAGTGAATAGTGTCAATTATCTCTCATTATGTGTCCTCGTAGCTCCTGTGTTTATCGATCAAACACTAATGGCAAAGCCTCGGTCTTGCATTAACATCTCGGACCCATTCTTATTTTTTACGAAAACAGTACCTCAAATTGTATTGTTTTTCAAATATTTGGTATATCCAATGTGTCTCACTCAAACATCACTAACAACATATTTCCACCAATTTTCTAGTTTACGAATCTGTCATTGAATTGTGTCTAATAGTAGCTTGTGTTTGTATCTATACAAACTATATTAGCTGTTTTTTATTTAACTCCCAAATCTATCAAGCATCTGTCATTGGATTGTGTCATTTACTAGTTTATGTTTGTAACTATACTGAATATTTTTGTTTTGTGTAACTATACTAAGGTTTACATGTTTTTTAACTTTGAAATCACTCCTCCATCTGTCAATGAATTGTGTCTGATAGTACTTTCATTTGTTACTATATGAAGATTTCACGTTACCTGATTCACTCTTCAATCTGTCAATGAATTGTGTCTGTACATTAAGTATCCCTAGCTTTGTCCAACTTCAAAATGATGTATCTCGCAACTGAATAATTATATCATACAATTGAAATTTTCCGTATGAATTTGGAATGTTATGAACTCTATGAATTACTTTTCCCATTAAAATACAGCCATTGATTTCAATTTTCCTTTAATAGCGATATATGTATCACAAATGTACTTGTCAACACGCATCTCACATACAGTTTAAAAAGATGTTTACGTTTATTTATGACCTCATTTATATATGATTGACGTATCATATAATTGGCATGATTTAAGTTTGAAATTGCACTAGTCTGCACTCTCCAATACAAGACAAACATAATTAAGGTTGTTTCCGGTGTAATGGCTGAAGCGATAGAGTAAATTTTCTCAGTACAAAATAATGTATGCCGATATATGCCTAAAAATATAAAAGGATTTCCTTCGTTTATAAAAACTGGACATGATTCACAAATATAAAGTATATATTTATTGGGTCACAGGTCATATAACATCATATGTACACACACACAAACAACATTAACAGGTTAGACTGTTAATTACATAATTACATTTGTTTCAGGGCAAAGATAATTAAACGTGCTATAGAACTACTTGTTCGAGGGAAAAACTAGTGAAACTTGCTATAGAACAATGTGTTCTAGTGCAAAGCTAGTCAAACGTGCTATAGAACAACGTGTTCTAGGGAAAAAAAAACTAGTGAAACGTGCTATAGAGTGAAGTGTTCCACTGAAAAATTAATTAAACTTGCTATAAACAATTTGTTTGAGGAAAAAACTATTGAAACTTGCTACATATATTTTAATGTGTAATTATACGAAAATCAAAACTTTCCTAACTCTCATATCTCCCGTCCATCTTATATTTCAGCTCTATGACTGATGTTACATATTACGTAGGTATATTTTCATTTGTTAGACATTCGCAATATTTAGAACTGTATGTTAATCACTGATAACTCTAGTTCTGTATGGGAGGTCAGCTCGTGTAATTGGACGTGACAGAATAAACAATTTAGTTTGGCATCTAGATTTGAAATTAGTCTCAATTCATCGATTAGACCTGACACTTTTCTGATTGTTTACGCAGTCATCATTGTACGTCGGCCAAATCCATCTGTTATTTCACCTCTATCTTTCATATCAATATCTCGCAATCAGTTCCAGAACACAATAGCTAAGGCAAAGGTTCAAGAACCATTATATATGTATCACTAATTAACTTCAGGGGTTGTCCTTGTGTTAAAAAAAACGCAGCAATTTTTATCTAACACAGATATTTCATATATATATATATATATATATATATATATATATATATATATATATATATATATATATATATATATATATATATATATATATAACTATATAACTATATATCAACCACATCTGTAAACTAACAAGTACCAACGAAGAAGATGACATAAAAGACAAATTGAACAAACTACTATTTGCAAACGACCAAGTACTAATAGCGACATCAGAAGAAAAATTGCAAGACCATATCAACAGAATACACACATGTCAAAAATTCAACCTGAAGATCAATATTGAAAAGACCGAAATAATAGCAACAGCAAAGAAAGAAAGAAATATCACTATCTCCATCGATGATAAACACCTTAAACAAGTAAATGAGTTCACTTACGTAGGAAGCATTATATCGAGTGAAGACAAAACCAATAAAGAGATACAAAATAGATGCAACAAAATATACCAGATCCTAGGACAGATGGCACGTATTTTCAAGAACAAAAATGTAAACATAGACACTAAAGTTGCATTATACAAGACTAGTATTATTCCATCACTATGCTACCAGTGCGAAACCTGGACAATGCCAGCACAAGACAAAAGAAAAATAGTGACAACAGAAATGTCATGTCTACAAGAATACCCTGAGTGTCTTTAAGAGAAAGATTTAGAAACGATAACATCAGGCAGATAACCAAAACAATACCAGTATTGGAACACATCAAAAGACAACAGATCAAGTGGTTTTCACACGCTTCCAGACTACCGACAGATAACATGCCACAAATAGCTATGACACATAGACATAACATTTATAAAACCAGAGGCAGACTACGTAAAAGATGGATCACAGAAGTCAAAGAAGCCACAGGAACAAGCTTACAAACAGCGCACAGGAAGGCCATCTCCAGAGAACTCTTCCACCCCTGACGCCGCAAGGCAAACAAGGGACACAGCGTATAGATAGATAGGTAGATAGGTAGACATATTTCAACTAAAACATATTAACTCTACACTCTGCATTGCGTACATTGCATACGGGAGCTCCAAATTTATCGTACCTAGCAGTACGGACTATGAACTTAGCGACTTGGAAATGCAATAAGGCGTTATCTTAGAGTTTATGATATTAAAAGTGGGGTCTATTTTTACAGATATTGCGAAAATAAACAACATCATATTGATTATTTCCATGTGTAATGTTGGTACGCGGCAATACATGGAAGTGTGAGATGTTGGTATGTGGGTCTGTTTGGAAGTGTAGGGTGTTGGTATGTGGGTCTGTTTGGAAGTGTTGGGTGGTGGTATGGGGGTATGTTTGGAAGTGTGAGGAATTGGTATGTGGGTCTGTTGGAAGTGTGAGATGTTGGTATATGGGTCTGTTTGGAAGTGTGAGAAGTTGGTATGTGGGATACATGAACAAGTGTGGCGTTGGTATTCGGCATGCATGGAAGTGTGAGGTGTTCGTATGTGGGACTGTTTGAAAGTGTGAGGGCTTCGGGTGTAGAAATGCCTGTTGTGTGAGCTTTGAGGTATAGCTATATCTGAAAGTGTGAGGAGTTGGTGTGTGGAACATGGGAGTTAGTATGTAGATATATCAGAAAGTGTGAAGAGATGGTATGTATGTATATCCGAAATTGTGAATAGATGGTATGTAGAAATAAGTGAAAGTGTGAGCTGTTGATGTATCTGAAAACTATTGGCATGTACTCATTTTCGGAAGTGTCTGGTATTGGACAGTAGGTTTATGCGGAAGCATCAGAAATTGATATGTAATGTAAGGAATATTTTCAAGGCATGTGTGTATGTAGACCATGCATGTGTGTATGTACACAATTCTACAGGTGAGCTTATTTTTGTGTCAGAATCGATATTTAAGTATGTGTTTACCCCGGTATCGTGTAAGTACATAGAAAAGCATGTACAGGTGTGGTTTAGTTTAGATGGCATGCAGGTGTTAGACATCGATCTGCAGGTGGTTCTAAGCTTTCTAGATACAACTGAACGTTATTTTCTATTTCCCAGGTCCCAGATTCTCTTCCTGCGCATATATCAGACATGGAAATAGATATAATAAATGACATTATCCTTATAACCTTACCTTTGCTGTCTTCCAATCAACTACTCGGCATTGTCTTACATTCACCTACTCACCCTGGTCATTCTATCAACTACTCGACCTGAGCTTATTTTTGCATGAAGGTGCTGTTTGCAGCTGTGTACTAAAAGTCTTATGCTCTTGCTGCCGCCACGTCATTTTTATGGTGAGTTATTTTTCAATGTATCGTCTTATCTGGAGCTTAACACTTTACCTCATGGATGTGAGACCAACCCTCTAATCTCTCGGCCATGCGCCACGCCGAAGTAAGGAAAATAGTCGATAAATTCTACATAGTAACAATTGTATTATAAGGAAGCAAACCATGGGAAATTCAGAGGCCATAGATATGTGGTTCTGTAGATAATGTTGAGAATCTCACAGACTGCTAGAAAAACCAACGAAATGTTGTGAGGGGGAACGGCAGCAAAGGAAATTTGCCTATCAAGATCAGGAATACATACTGTCCACATTTGTTAGCCACATCGCAAAAAAAGGGGGGGGGGATATAGAACAAGTTGTAGCATCAGGGAAAATGGAGGTGAAAAGAGATAGAGAACGGCAAAGAGATAAGATACTGGATAGTTTGGCATCATGACATGGAAGAAAGTCAGCAGTGGGTTCAGATACACAGTACTACAGATGTCATGACATGGAAGAAAGTCAGCAGTGGGTTCAGATACACAGTACTACAGATGTCATGACATGGAAGAAAGTCAGCAGTGGGTTCTGATACACAGTACTACAGATGTCATTTCTTCTATGTACCTGGCTACTATGGCAAGATTGACTATGATTTGAAAACGTAAAATCAGTATTACAGTAAAGATCAATCTATTCAGATCTCTGGTGTAGGTATACTTGCATACAAATGTGAAAGTTGTACACTTAAAGTAGACACAGAAAAAAGGATTCGGGCTTTTGAAATCCATTGCTTCAGATGTTTGTTAAGACTGAGTTATACAGAACACTCGATGAATATAGTTGTCTGGATGTAAATAAATCAACTTTCAGGTTGTCAAGAAGAAGTTTTTGCAGTGGTGAAACGACATATACTGGTTCTTTTTTGGACATCATCATCATCAGGTGTCATGACGGGTGGCGTACGCGGTCATGGCTCTCCACAGCTCTCTGTCCACAGTATTATGTATCAAAGTCGTTGTTGTTTCTTTGCCGTGCCAGGTTGTCATACTGTCTAATATTTTCTAACGTTGTCGCCCTCTGTCTCTGGTGCCTTCAATCTTGCCTGTTGTGATTATGTTTTCTAAACCTGCCTGTCTCATGAAGTGGCCAAAAAAAGAAGATTGCTTTTTCTTATATTGTTGATTAAGGTATGTTTCACATTTAACTATTTTAACACCTCTACATTAATTTTTCTGGCAGTCCATGGTATTCTGAGCATTCTTCTGTAGAACCACATCTCTGTTGCCTCCAATCTACCACTTTCCAGTTTGTTTATTGTCCAAGACTCGCACCCATATGTTAGTATAGGGGTTTTGGACATATAATGAGATAATACCACAGGGAAACATATCAAAGAATTTAAACTTCTAGACAGATATTTTATGAAAATGGAAGACTAGACAGAGAAATAGAAAAAAGGTGCCAGAAAGCAAACACAGTGACTTACCAACTATTACCATTAAATCTTCGCCCAAAGATCGAGATGGAAATCAAAAGACAGATAACTAAAATGGTTATACCAATACGTTGCTACCAATGTCAAACATGGTCTCTAGCAGCCTTGTAGCTTCTCCTTTGTCTATTTTCGTTCACTTGAAACATGTCTATATCTGTAATTCTGTCTCCTGAATAAAACTCACTGTATTTTGTACTTCATACAGTGGCCCATAGAGCTGTGATTCCAGTGTTGTTTCCTCTTGTCAATATGTCTGCCTCGGCGTTTCATACACATAACACTCTTGAAGTATATGCTTAGTACTCTGTGGTGCCTGGACACATGTGCACATGACCGTGTTTACATGTGAAAATAACTGTCTGAGAAAAGCTGCAATGGTTTCTAAAATATATAAAAATTAATAAATTACGAACAAGTTAGTATAATATCATGTATTAAACATATTGAAAGACAGCAAGTAAAATGGTTTGGTCACCTTATGAGAATGAACCCAATCCAAAAACCAAAACAAAGAAGCATATAATAAAAGAATATCCGGGCGTAAGGCCAAAGGTAGTCCAAGAAAACGGTGGGGAAAAAAACAGTAAGATAACCTTGAACAAACATGGACTAAATGCAACCACGGCGACACATCTGGCATTGAAACAACAGGTTAAGCTCTCAACCCTACACTTAACGGTAAGTGTGTACACAATCAACTACCATTCACCTGGGGACACTAGACAAAATAAACGAGACACTACTTGCTTTCTAAAATCATTTGTCAAGTAACAGTCGAGGGTGGAAGAAGGAGAGTAGGTTAGACAAAATCATGGATTGACAACTTCAACGACGGATTTGGTCATGATGTTTCGACACTTCTCCGAATGGCTGAAGTCAGATCAGCATGGTCAGGTGAAAGTATGGCTAAGGATAGAGACGCTTGAAGAGTTTTTTGTGGTGATGTGTCCAGTGTGGCAGCCCTACATCGCTGACGGGTTATAGATCATATTAAAATTATTAATTACTACAGATAGAATATTGTGGATCGCCTACACCAACCGGCACAGCACATGATGATGATAAATCGTTCTTACCAACGATCAGTTCAGTCTTCATTTATTATACGTTCTCAGCTACTCGATTTCTCCTTCCATCATCACATCCGATGAAGTCGTCAAAATAAATGTATATTTTATTAGAAATTGAGACTCCAGTATTAATAATCAATATTCCTGTTTGTCTCCCTTGATTAAATCCGTAATCAATATTGCATTTAGTTATCTCCCTTGGATAGTTTCTCTCCCTTTTCTTGCAACTCGAAATCATCGTGTGTTTTTCAAAGTTGATGCGTTTTAAAAATCACTTTAAGATTCTAAGCTTTTTAATTTTATAAAACATTTTTGAAGACATTTAAACATAATTTATGATTTCATTTCCTTTTTTGCGTCATTTATCCTTCTTCACTTGTCCCTCCTGCCCCATGACTTCCATTTCAACTTGGCACCGAAACAGAAAAAAACTGAATACAAATTTGAGTAGAGTTATTTTCCTGTGTAAGTAGAGCGGCTGGTGTACTCGATTAACAGAAATAATTTATGATTCAGGAAGCTAACATAGCTTGAACTTTGAATATGTCACACGCTACATGCTAGAAATGGCTACGCAAGGCTCATATATCCTATCTGGAACTTGTTTTTTGGCAGTAACGATATTTCGGTGTGAGATCTACAGTTTCGTCGTGTAACGCAGTGCAGCGGAAGACCAGATCTATTTGGTAACTTCACAAATAAAAAGATGATGTTAAGATATATTTAGGATAAAACTGAAAATACGAGACAATTCACGTTTAATTATCACTAAATGCAAACTTAAAACACATCCTCTACGAAATAGACGTTTTGTTCAAGTGGTCTCTTTTACAATTTTTACACGAAGAGTAAACAATGTGACTGTTTATTAACAAACAGAAGCAAGATTAATACAATCAGCAATATGTATGATAAATGAAGTTACAAAAACTAAAGGAACGGACATGAAAATAAAGCTAACTATAAAGACATTGTCATCTATTATTCGTTGCGTGGATCTCGATAAAGACCTGCCTGCCGAAACGTCGAATTTATTTTTTCTTGTATCCTTTTAAATATTCATAAAACTCGTTTAATTTGTTATAACTTTCTGCCTATCGAATTTCCAGTCTTAATATTATTCTACTATCATGGATATTGCAGTTGTGACTGACGATGATGAAGCTGCTAATTATTATTAACTGCATAAAAACTTATTATCCTAATTTTCTGATGATTATCTTCAGTATAGTTTTTGTATTATTCATATACTTCCGGACATCTGGTATTCATTATAGTCATTAAGACACGAACATATACAGTGATTCTCCATATTCGGCGTTTGTTATATTGTGTTTTTGTTAAAGGCTGAGTGATCGAAACGACTTTCATGTGTGTTATCGTGTGTGTTACCAGTCATTAGCAAATTGCATTAACCTTCTTAATATTTCTCCTATCTGATGATACGTACATTTTTTATGAAGTCTAGTTTGTTTAGTGTATTATGTTGGCCTATATGGTACTACTTTCGTCATTCTGTTACCGTAATGCAAGTACCGAAATGGGGTAGAACAGGGGGAGAAAAAAATATTAACAAAGTGATCAGATATTTACGTTCCAAGAGACCATTAATGAGTTAGGGTGTGGATGACTGTCTTGCATCATGATAGACGCTATGATGATGCCGACCCAATACCCATGCTTGCAATGATATAATTTCCACAATGATAAAGTGGATCAAAGACATATGATTGGAGTACTTTTGTCTTCGCTATGTTGATGCCAACCCAAGATCCTTACTTGAAGAACCACAAAGGAATCAACCTATTTATCTCTAACATTCCTCAATACTGCAGGAAATTCACGCCATAAATCTTGCAGGAGTTGAATTGTGCAGAGACGTTGTCAGTGTAAACTACAATGATACATGCAGTAATTATTGTTTGGTTGCTGTCAGGGCAAACTACATTGATACATATAGTAATTATTGCATGATAGTGCAATTTAAAGTGATATATATAGTAATTATTGCATAATTGTTAAACCTACACTAATACAAACAATAATGATTGCGTAGTTGCTCACAGGCAACCTACACTATACATGTAGTAATTATTACTTAGTTATTGTCAGTACAACGTACACTGATACATATAGTAATACTTGTCAAGTTGTTGGCAGTGCAACCTACACTCATAAACGTAGTAATTAGTGCTTTGACTTTGACATTTTTGAACTAGTATGCACAACACACACACATTCTAGAACTAGTATACACAACACACACATTCTAGAACTAGTATACACAACACACACACATTCTAGAACTAGTATACACAACACACACACATTCTAGAACTAGTATACACAACACACACACATTCTAGAACTAGTATACACAACACACACATTCTAGAAATAGTATACACAACACACACACATTCTAGAACTAGTATACACAACACACACACATTCTAGAACTAGTATACACAACAAACACATTCTAGAAATAGTATACACAACACACACATTCTAGAACTAGTATACACAACACACACATTCTAGAACTAGTATACACAACAAACACATTCTAGAACTAGTATACACAACACACACACATTCTAGAACTAGTATACACAACACACACATTCTAGAACTAGTATACACAACACTTACACATTCTAGAACTAGTATACACAACACACACATTCTATAACTAGTATACACAACACACACACATTCTAGAACTAGTATACACAACACACACACATTCTAGAACTAGTATACACAACACACACATTCTAGAACTAGTATACACAACACTTACACATTCTAGAACTAGTATACACAGCACACACATTCTAGAACTAGTATACACAACACACACACATTCTAGAACTAGTATACACAACACACACATTCTAGAACTAGTATACACAACAAACACATTCAAATTTCACACAAGATTAACCCGATTCTTGCAACATTCTTCTATTTTTTCTTTTTAAATGAAGACATTTCCTGGAATGAGACTTCACATTTCTTCTGAGAAATTATATAAAGCTTTGATTGTTGATTTCAGTTGTGGAAACTATTCACGGTGGGCGGATTGTACCTGTTACACACCATCTTTGGTAACTAGCAGTCACAGGCATAATTTGTATACCTTTATTTAAACAAGTAAGTACGTGCCTCATTTCGTGATCGTGTCACTGTATTTGTGTTACTCTAAGATTTTATCACAGTATGTTTGTGTCACAATATGTTTGTGTCACAGTATCTTTGTATCACAGTAGGTTTGTGTTACTCTATGTTTGTGTCACTCTATGTTTGTGTCACTGTATGTTTGTGTCACTGTATGATGGTGTCACTGCATGTTGGCATCACTATATGTTTGTGGCACTGTGTGTTGGCGTCACTGCATGTTTGTATTTAACCAAGTTAATCGTGAAATACTTGCACTCTAGACACGTTAATAGATTCGCATAGGAAATAAAGTGATGTCATGTATAATGCAACTTTTAATATGACGATGTTTCCCTCATTAATGTTTTAATGATAACATCCTGTTACGTGACTTAATAAAATCGTTTTTGTGAATTAATAATTCATCAGGTAACTAACGGTCCAGTAGTCGGTCACAGTAACCCTCAAATTAACGATTGGTGAGTTGTTGAACGGACTCACAAGATTATATTGTAAAATATGAGTGTTACAGAAACAGATTCAGAACATGATTTTTCTACAACAATAAGAAGAAAACGATAAACTTATATCAGAGATGTGCAAAGAATAAATGAAAGAAGACTGCAATGCAATCAGTAAAATGGAAACCACATGGTAAATGAATAAAAAGGATGACATTGAGATACTTTTCGAAGAACAAAAAAAGTTTGAATCTGAAACTCAAAAACATAGAAGAATTACACACAGCGTCATCACATCGTGTGTACTGGGTAGCTCTAGTTTCTGACATGCACTACATTTGACGCTGAATGAACATAGACAGACATATAGATAGATGACAGTTATGACGATGGAGATAATGGCGGTTTTCTGGGCAATGATATAGGTGTATTCTATGATTTCTAGATACGTTTCTTTTCTGACAGATTATATGAATGCACTTCGATAAAGTCAGTCGGATTATCTGACAGATTATATGAATGCACTTCGATAAAGTCAGTCGGATTATCTGACAGATTATATGAATGCACTTTGATCAAGTCAGTCGGATTATCTGCTCCGTCAGTGACAGGAGTCGATGACGAAATCTGTGTTGAAGAGAGCTACCTTGATGTGTGTACCCGGATACCCGGGGCGTTAGTGGGCTGTCAAAAACATTTCAAGAATCATTTTAGTCCCCCCCCCCACTCCCCTCGCCCGTAAATATTTTTAGCAGAAAAAGTACTAAACACACTACATGATTTGTATTACATTTATAAAACATAATTCCACATTTTTAACAATTTAATTGTTATATAAAACAATATTGTTGGCCTCAACTTTAATCAAACTTTCCTTTGACAATAACTGTCAAACTTTTCCTTGACAATAACTGTCAAACTTTACCTTGACAATAACTGTCAAACTTTACCTTGACAATAACTGTCAAACTTTACCTTGACAATAACTTGTAGAAGAATAATAGTTTCAATAAATTAACAGAATTACGCAATCTAGAGATTATAGATGATTTGTGCCATCGTTTTATATGCGTCAATGACACGACATATCCGATTCCGGAGAGGGAAAATGTGCATGCATTTAGCTACACAATACAAACATCATTATTTATTCGTTGGCTCTCAAACTCTTGTAGATTCGCAGAATGTAGTCCGGATAATGGAATGTGTTGCATCAAGGTTCACAGTATGACTACCATATCTATGCTATCGACCTGACACATCCGTCTTTAGCATGGTCCCTTCTATTAGATGTAACAGCCAATCTCTTCCTCCAAAATTAGCCGTAGTTCGCTCCTACGAACGATTGGCAGGTCACCATCATGGGGCCTGCAAAATACGAGAGTCAGACATAATACAGAAGTATGCAGACATAAAACAGACGTTGTTGTCAGACACATACAGACGCAGTGTGATATAACACAAACATATTCAGACAATACAGACGTTGTAAGACATAATACAGACGTAGTCAGACATTATATAGATGGAGTCATAAATGCTATAGGCGTAGTCAGAAGTGATGCAGACGTAGTCTGTCATAGTACAGACATTGTCAGATATATTGTAAACGCATACGGACCTATTACACGTGTAGCCGTGCATGATGCAGACGTAGTCATACACGTTAAGAAAGTTGTATGGCATAGCACAGATGTAATCAGGCCTAATACAGAAGTAGTCGGACATTATACAGACGTAATCAGATACTATACAGAAGTCGTCAGGCATAGTACAGAGTAGTGAGACATAACACAGACGTTGTTAGACATAATACAGACGTTGTTAGTCTTAATACAGACGTCGTGTGACATAGTGCAGACGTAGTCAGACATAGACGTAGTCCGACATAGTACAGACGCAGCCATATATAGACGTAGTCTGACATAGTACAGCCGTAGCCAGACATAAACGTAGTCTGACATAGTACATATGTAACCAGATATAAACGTAGTCTGACATAGTACAGAGGTAGTAAGACATAGACGTAGTCTGACATAGTACAGAAAAGTAGTAAAGTAAAGAAGTAGTCTGATACATAGCCAGCCATAGAAGTAGTCTGACATAAAACAGATGTGACCAGATATAGACGTAGTCTGACATGGTACAGAGGTAGTAAGACATAGACGTAGTCTGACATAGTACAGATGTAGCCAGACATAGACGTAGTCTGACATAGTACAGATGTAACCAAATATAAAAGTAGTCTGACATAGTACAGAGGTAGTCAGACGTAGACGTAGTCTGACATAAATCGCACGAAGATAGTTGCTATTATTAGACGATGTGTAGACAGTGGCAGCTTAGTAAACAGCTATCAGCAATGTAGAAACGATTCTGACAGCTATTAATAAAATACAAGACTTGATCAGATATCAGACAGAGATTATTTTAAATCAACAAATTGCCAGAGAATTAACGACGTTTGAGAGTGAGACACTCAAGAAGCGATACATGCTAATTGATTTAATGATGTTACTATACGTTCTAACTATCAAACATAACAGAAATAATACAACAGTAACAATGACTTTTTCCACATTACGGTCCAATTGAGATCTTTGTCAAGAAACACATAACAAACAAAAACACGCAGAATTATTAAATTATAATAGCATAGAGATGGTGTCTCACTAAAACCCATCTTTAGAGATTAATACACAGTAGAGAAGACAAGACTGTTGACAGAAATGGTAATCAACTAACACACGGCATGAAATAGAAGAAATGTGTATCGTACAGGTGACAGAAGAATGCAGACAGACGTGATAAGACAAACACAAACGGATTGAAATATAGAACGAAAAAGAAATTGGAATAGTTTTGGAGACGTGCGTGTTTTCATTCACATTATATATCTGTTATGTTATTACTATTATTTCTTAATCATTATTTCTATCTTTATCTTTCGAACAATCGAACATGCTTGCCTGATTTAAATGATGAATGATAGAAACTATTGTCTTTTTCAGAAAATATTTCACGTGACGGAGAAACTATTTCACGTGACAGAAAATATTTCACGTGAGAGAGAAACTATTCCACGTGACAGAAACAATTTCACGTGACAGGAAATATTTCACGTGACAGAGACTATTTCATCTGACACGAACTATTTCACGCGACACGAACTATTTCTCATGACACACTATTTAACGTGATAGGCACTTATTCACGTGACACAAACGTATTTCACGTTGCATCCTTACGTGTGGAAGTACTACGACTCAGAGATTTGAACCTAAAACATCTGAGATTACAACATGATATGATGAGCATACAGGCCTGCCTGAGACTTACAAGGCGCACGTATCCCCAAGTGCCTAAACAGAATGGGGTTGTTTATAAACTTCATTGAAACATAAGGAGAGTTCTTGTACAAAAGGACAACTCTGCAATATCATCCACATGTAATGATTATTGTATGTTTATGTCAGTTGTGTTAGCAGAGCAACTGGATAGTGTTGTACACTCATATTTAGCAACATTTAAACGGTCATATATATATTTGACGCGATTAATTACTGATAGAAGTGAAGAGATATTTGTTACTAGTTTCAGAAGGAGTGAGATTTATTAGTAATTAAAGCAGAAGTGGGATTTATTAGTAACTTTAACTGACTTAAGATTACTCGTAATTTCAACAGATTATTATTATTTTTAGTAATTTCAACAGATGTAGGATTTGTTAGTAATGTTAACGCAAGTGAGATTTGTTAGTAATTTTAAAATAAGCGGCATTTATTAGTATATTCTTAGGAAGTGAGATTTGTTTGTAATACAAACAGAAGTGGAATGTGTTAATACATCATACAGAAGTGGAATTTATTTGTGGTTCCTACAGGATTGAGATATGTTATTAGTTGAAACAGTAGTGGAATTATTTAGTACATTATACAGAAGTTGTATTTGCTAGGTCATTCTACAAAAGTGGATTTGTGTGTACATTTTACATATGTGGAATTTATTAGTACATTCTACAGAAGTGGAGCATGCTAGTACATTCTACAAAAGAGAAGTGTGCTGGTAGCACCTGTATAGCTTGGATGTGATAGTAGTTTATGTGTGTACCATAAGTTTAATTTAACAAAGAATCATGTCCTCGTTCCTGCTGCTTCAATCTTCTAAACCAATCTTACAAACATCTTGAATTGATTAATCCTGAACTGAGAAACAATTACGTCAAGGTTTATTTGCCGTAAAATGAACTAATCATACAATGAATGTTACTTAAAAACTGCTTAAGAATTCCAACTGTTTTATTAGACCAGAGCACCAAATGTTTGATTAGACCAGAGCACCAAATGTGTTATTAGACCAGAGCACCAAATGTTTGATTAGACCAGAGCACCAAATGTTTGATTAGACCAGAGCACCAAATGTGTTATTAGACCAGAGCACCAAATGTTTGATTAGACCAGAGCACCAAATGTTTTATTAGACCAGAGCACCAAATGTTTGATTAGACCAGAGCACCGAATGTTTGATTAGACCAGAGCACCAAATGGTTGACTACGTAAGAATCATAACTATTTGAATACGCAAGAATACTATTTGACTACGCCAGAGTTTCAACTGTTCACACAGCATACTTCTAGCTACCTGGCAATTTCAGATCTTTGAACACGTTATTTCGTGTGGACTTTAGTAAACGACTAGATCAAACCTCAAACCACTTGAGTAGCATAGATAAAGAACAGTGTGGACTACAAACAAGGTGTTTGTGGTTACGCCACATCTGTAAGTTCGTGACTACGCCAGAAGGTCAATAATTAAATGACGTTGTCAAACTTCCCGCTACTTAATTAAGTTAAAAATGTACATTACTTTGCTACATCAGATATTAGGCATGCACTACTTGAGTACATCAGATCGTACACTATCTGACTACATCAGATCGTACACTACTTGACTACATCAGATCGTACACTACTTGACTACACCAGATCGTACACTATTTGACTACATCAGATCGTACACTATTTGACTACGACGTGTAGTACTGTACAACGTCAGATATTACACAACTGAATTACGTCATGCTTTTCTGACTAGATCAAAATACACCCAGAAAACCTGAAGAAATTAAATCATTTGACCACGTGAAGGAAACTTTCGTTCCCATGATAACAATCAATAGATGTTGTAACTAGCATATCTCGGAAGAATAGGAAAAAAACTAACAGAGGATTGTAAAAAATCATTTATACTTGAAGTTATTTAAACTGTTGGGGACATTCCATATATGTATGAAGGAAATAGTACTATATTTGTTATTTTGAATTGACTATATAAAGATGTCTCCGTATATGGATGCGACCATTTAATAATGCGACCATATATACATGTACTGACCATATATGGTAGAAGAGTTATGTATGTATAACCACATATGGTTCCAAAAAACATATGAGTCCGGATCACAAGTACGAAAAAAGCAACATGTGACTCGAGGGTCACAGTGATTGAGAATACTGAAGAAATGTTGGTACATTTTTGGCAACAGCGCCATTGATTTGATAAATTTTGTGAATATTTAAAGACGGGTAAAGAATCCAACTGAAGTATAAATATTAAGATTCTCCATAGAACTTCTGATCAGTTTTATATTATATAAGATATATCACGTTAATGAAATAGTCAGTCTGTCGAAGCTTCCGTTGTAGTATCCTGTATATTTAATAAATATGTTTCGTTTCATATTGATTAAATGAATCGTGTTTAGAATTTTAACGTGTTCCTTAAAATCACGAATGTGTAGATTCATTCACACAGCTTCAATGTGTAGTGGGTGAACTTTTGACTTATCTACAACGCGAGCAGACTGTTTCAAGTTTCAGATTTAGTTTGGTAGATCAGTTTTCACCTAATACTACCTACAACGATATTATAATTTATCGTTGTTGTAATTCAGAAACTATTCAAATATTTCGGAACATAATGGCAACGTACTAGGAGTCTGTAAAATGGTTCATTATCCAGAAACCTTAACTCCCATGTACAGTACATCAAAGTACTGCTGATATTAGGACGTGTCCTTGCTGGATGGGTCTGAGTATTACGTAATTAACATTTGAATGTGACCTTATGTTATAATACTCTGGATTGCTGATGGATGTTCGAGATGAATATCTTACATGCGTTGTGATTCTGGCTTCTGAATCAAGAGCTAGAATTTCATAATTGCCTCCAACCAATCAGGTTACACTGGCTTGTTTTCAACGAAATGTGTAAGCTCACAGAACCACATTTCAAACAATTGTAGGTATATGATGGCAAGTAACTCTGTAAACCAAGAACGGCAATCAACCACTCACAGTTTCTAAAAGAGAATAAATAAAAAATTAAGGGAAAATATCTGCAAAAATGTCACTAAAGAATTCTGCGACATTCACACTATCTACCATTGTTAACAGCATCATTACCGACTATAACAGCACTACTGACGGCAGTAGCATTATGCCGTACAGTCGAAGCGGCATCTACACCAATATTATTAGTGAAACTTTGAGAACGACGCCATCTTCACTGATTTACAACTACAGCAAACCCACCTGCCCCTCAGAATCTGTGACACACGGATTCAGTCACATCAAGGTCATTGCAGTGATGATCATGTTGACATTGTTTAGCGTCTTCGGTTGCCTTGGCAACGGGTTAGTAATTTATGTTTTCTCGAAGAAAAGCGATAAAGTGACATCAACAATATTCATTCTCGCCCTGGCCTGGACTGACTTCTTCACCTGCCTACTCATCATGCCCTTCACCGTGGCCTACATCCAGCTTGAATCTCACCTGTACCTGGATTTCCTCTGCAAGCTATACCAGTTCCTGCATACCAGCAACGTACCTTTATCGGCCTTCATCATGGTCGCCATTGCAGTGGACAGGTAAGTCATAAAGGCCACATCTATTAACATTTGTCTACCTTTATGTTTATAACTCTCAGTATCTATCATTCTACCTCTATCTTCATCATAATACGTCCATCTCTCTCGAACTTACTACATCTCTCTCGAACTTACTACATTTCTCTCGAACTTACTACATCTCTCTCTACCTTACTACCTGTGTCTATAGCAACCTCACTTCTTGTATAGCTATCTACCTTACTAAATGTATCTCTCTACCTTACTACCTGTATATTTCTATATGTTACTAAAAGTATCTCTCTCTCTACCTTACTACTTGTATATATCTCTACCTTACTACCTGTGCATATATCTACTTTACTACCTGTACCAGTCACCCCTCGATACTTCGCGGTTCATTTATCACGGCCTCAGTACATCGCGGATTTCTAAAAACATTTTTTACAGTATGTATACTTTAGTTACATCTACGTATGTTACACACACAAGTATCATATTTGTATTATTTATACATTATTTTATGCATGTTATTTATACTATTAATATTTTATTTACATGTTTGAAACTATTCTTTAATCTTCTAATGATAACATATGCACTTATATGGTTTCATATACACTTATTAATATTATACATACACAAAAATGTGCATGTGTTAAAAATGAGAGGACGACACTACTTCGCGGTTTTTCACTTATCGAGGCCGGGTTTGGTCCCTATTAACCGCGATAACTGAGGGATGCCTGTATATCTCTACATTGCTACCTGTACCTCTAGATTACTAGCTGTATCTCACTTTACCATAATTGGTCACTCTCCACACTATCCTTGTCACTCTCCACACTAGAACCTTTAATTCTAATTTACTAACTGTATCTCTCTCTTTACCTTACTACCTGTATCTCTCTCTCTTTACCTTACTACCTGTATCTCTCTCTCTTTACCTTACTACCAGTATCTCGCTCTATCTTACTACCTGTATATCTACATTATTACCTGTAACTCTCTATACCATAATAACTGTATCTATCTCTACCTTACTATCTGTATCGCTCTACCATTCTACCTGTAACTTTACCTTTACTGATTGTATCTTTCTCTACCTTACTAATTGTATCTCTCTCTACTATAAGACTTGTATCTCTACCTTACTACCACAATCTCTCTCTCTCTCTGTTACAGTCTGTATCTATCTCTACCTTAATACCTGTATCTCTCTATATGTTTTTGCATGTACATATCTTTACCTGCGTACATGTATCTCTCAATACATTACTGTCTTTATCTCTCACTATCTCTAAGATACTTTACAACCAATATATTTCTAGAACATTCTACCTGTATCACTCTCTACCTTACTACCTGTATCTCTATCTACCTTACTACTAAGTATTTGCCGTAACGCAGGCACTAAACTGGTTGGAATCGCAAGCCTATTTCCAGACGTGCATACTAAGTAACTCAATGACTATGATTTAGAAAGTTAAAACAGGTGATGTACGCGGGGAATGGGTGGACTCATTAGAAAGAGCTAAAATGTGAGCTGCACTGCAGAAAATCACGCTTTACTTTGTTCCCGGACACATGGATGTGTAGGGAAACGAACGGGCCGACATTAGCTAGCCTCACCACCACGACAGATGATCTGTCTGTGGGCCCAGCAGACGTATTCAGTGCACATCGTTAGTTCACACGATCAACAGATTTTGGGATACACGAGCGTGAGTCAATATCGAGAATGCGCGAATTATGAATGAGAATAGGCATGGCCTGTAGAGAACACTTAAAAAAATAATTCCCTAATCAGCACTGAATCAACATAGAACCTGAACCATCAGCAGTTATACCCTGATTTACTGAAGGGGAGATTTGAGCATATAAGGACATATTCGGTGTGCGAATAGGATAATCATCATAGCTAACCTAACCGAACTCTACCTCAGTGCCTGTGTTTCTTTCGCTACCTTTCTACATCGTTCTCCACCTTAGTCAGCGCCGGATTTAGATTTGATAAGGACCTAAGTTATTGGAGATGTGGAGCCCTTTATAAATCCAGATATTATATGTCAGTGCCAAATATGATTTTGGGGCCCCCAAGAAAGTTGGGGCCCTAAGCTATAGCTTGTTTATTTTATATGTAAATCATGCACTGAGCTTAGTACCTGTATCTATATCTAGCTACCTGCATTTCTACTATACTTTATCTCACAAATATATGCGCCATCACGAGTAAAACATATTTTAACTGTTTAATATTGTTTACTTATTGGCCCTTGCCAAAGATTGTTGTTCATGTGTATTTTTTATGCACGTTATTTCATGTTTATGATCTTTAACTTTATTTCAGGTACTTCAGCATTTGTCATCCGTTTGTTAACGTTGTCACCCCCAGAAGAGCCCGCATTTCCATCATCGCTTTGTTGCTTGTTGCTTTTACACTCGGTAAGCTGTAATTGTTGTTTGTACATGGGGGTTATAATGATGGCGTGAAGGTTTTCAACGATAATGTTGGTATGGGTACAGATTAATAAAGACATACTTTGATGGTAGAGCTGAATAAAGTCGAACCACAAAATGGATTGGTAATACATGTTTTATAAAGACGTATTGGTGGATGTGTTCAACGAAAGCTGCCTCAAATACAACATGAAGATCAATACAGTAAAAATGTAATTTTTATAGGCAGAGAACCATTTATAATCATCATAAAGATAAGTGAACACCTACTGAAACAAGTACATGAATATTTAAGCAAAGCAGCAAATAGTACAAGACGACAGCATGTGAGAAATAAAGAAATTCAAAGAACTGTTGGAAAAACATATGTGCTTAAATATATTGAAAAACGAATTGATGATGATGGTGTTCCTCCTTCGCAAGCGAAAATGAGCATGGCATGAAATACAATAAATGCGATGAAAAAAATAATAATTAAAATTGGTAATTGTCTAATTTGGTTTGTGAATTCGTAGATGCCCGATGAGTTCGATTCGTGCACGGAAAGTTCTATTGCAGTGCATGCAGTAGTGCTGAAGGTTCGGGGTAGGAGAATTTTCGGATTTGTCCTTCCGCTTCTTGCGCGTGTAGATTGCCTGAAGTGATCTGGGTGTGCCAGGCTGAGCGATCAAGTGTTGTAGTCTCCCAATATCTAGGATCGATGATGCAATGATTGAGAGAGCTTTTTAGGTGATCCTCGAAGCGCTTTTTCTGCCTTCCACTTAAACAGCATCGTCTACCCATGTCCTAACATAGATTATACGCTGTTATCTACTAATGCCCTACAATACCTTACACCTATCATCCACGATTTTGTCCTATTACACATTCTACCTATCATCCACGCCTATGTCATAATACACATTCCACCTATCATCCACGCCTATGCTAACACACGACATATTATCATCTTGTATTTCACAGGATCAATCACGGCATGTTTATTCAAGGTGGACAAACTTGTGAATAACCAACCATTTGAGCTCCAGAATTACGAAAATCACACAAATGAACCCACAAGCCCTTCATTAGTGAGCGGTTTATCTAGCGAATCATCGCTTCTATCAACTGCTGACAACAATAACAGATTCAACGAGTTTCATACGACTGTTGAAACAGCAACTGTGAAAGAGGAGTCTCAGTTCTGTGAAGGACTTTGCGTTATGGATTATAGCATATTTTCCATACATTTCATTGAAATCTACCAAAAGATATCTCTCTCATTCTACATCATTTCTCTTCTGGCTGTGTTTACGCTGTATTTTTTCATTTACCGATCGGTCTCAGAACGGCGGGCTTGGAGAAGGAAACAGAAGTCTTGGTCGCATTCACCGATGGCAGTTGCTGCTGAGACAACGATTGACAACGGGATTCGAAAAAACGCCATCTATACGGGAGATGCGGAACATTTAGAACTAGCTGCACAAAGTAGCTCTGTTGACGCGTCTCACTCAGATAGTAAAGAAAGTTGTGGGGGAACTCTCAGCGAGATGGCGCTGGACACTACAGAGTCATCGTCGTCCAGAACAACCAGCGCGACATCACGACTGAACAGGAACTGTTCTTATGAAAATGGTGTAGATATGTCGACACTTTGCTCAGAAGTTGATAAGAAGGCAAATAGAGAGAGACGTGACTTCAACTTTCTGGCAAATATCCGCACAGCTATCATGCTATTTGTAGTTACTATTGTGTTCATAGTTAGCTTTCTTCCAGCTTGGCTGATGGCAACAGAACTGATTACTTTCGAAATTATCATTTTTTACACGCATTTTATCTACAACGTGGCCAACCCAGTCATCTACGCCTTCATGAACCAATCCTTCCGGAAAGAGCTGAAGCGTGTATTCCAAAGAGGTACTACTTTTTTACAGAATGGATAAATATTCTCCTATATGGTTGCACTGTGTCCTAAACCCGCATTACGCTACAACATGTTGTTTGCGCGCATTGTGGATTGTTTCCAATGTATGTGTAATCAACCATTCAAGCATCATCGCTCTGCATTTGTGTGGTATGTCTAGTCTATCTGTTAAGTCCGGCACCTCAGCTTCATTTAGTCTTACATTACTGTGTCATTATTGAGTATCCTGTGTCATCACCTATGATATATCTTACAGTACTGTCATAATTATGTGTCACAATATCAGATATCTTACACTGCTGTGCCATTAGTGTGTGATATCTCTCGTCACATCTGATATCATACATTACTGTGCCATTATTGTGTGTTCTATGTCATCAAATCATATATATATATATATATATATATATATATATATATATATATATATATATATATATATATATATATATATATATATATATATATATATATATATTATACAATAGTGTTATTTTTGTGATTCATGTGCCTTCACTTCTGTAATCTTGCATTAATGTATCACTTTTGTGAGGCCTGCGCTTTGCTGCATGGATGCTCTCAATACTGCAAAATATCGTCATTATTCTGCACTAAAACTTCACGTTATTATTATGTACTAGATTTATTTGGATGCTTACCCTGATATGCCTTACATTGTCAATGTGCCTACCAACCCGGCTAACTGTATGGTAACAAAAGCGATTATGAAATGACACAGTCCATAACTAGTTCATCGAATACAGTCTATAGCCAATATTTTATGAATGAATAAATGCGAATGTCGCTGTTAAAGGGTGGGTAGTTCGGCATCTTCGTTGACGAAAACGATTGATGTTGGTTCATTATAGCAACGTATTGACGACCGCGCTTCACAATAACATTTGTATACAACAATGACGTCTGCTTTGAGTCGTGCGAGGGAATATTCCGTCTCGACACTAATCGTTTTGATTGGTTGTCTCACGGAATTCCGTGACGTAAATGCGCTATTTGTAGAACGTTCCGGTTAGATAGAATGATATAACACTGCTATTATATTATAAACTTTTATTTATATTATATTATTATTTTTTTATATTAATACATATTTCATTGTAAAAAATGGCATTGGAAACAATATTACTTGTAAAATGTTTATTGTTGTTAAGTAGTCTTCCTTTCTATGGATTTGGTAGAATATGTAATTTTACCTGATTAAATTTTCGAGGTCGAGAGAAAGAACAACATATAATTACCCATACGAGAAAACAAGTGTTTCCAAATGAATGCCTACATGATCAAATGTTCGGCCTTCTGATTTTTTGATTGTAATTATATTTGGGCGTAACTGGAATTTGATGTCGACGAAGAACACATGTCAAAGTAGTTTCAGACGGAAGTAAAGTAGTTCTTGGAATCATTGCCATATCACCACGATTGCATTCTGAAATAATCTTAACCTTAATATAATTGTTTGACAAGTTCTCTACAATCAAACAGATGCCATTGCATCGTCCTTTAATTGGATAGAGTTTCTCAAAAGCATGATAATAACGCCTTTTTTCTAACGCAATACATGTGGAGACATACCGGAAGTTGTATGTTCATACAAAAATTCAGCTGAGAAATTCAGAGTATCGCTTGAATCTTCACTAATACTGAATCTGACCCATAGTAAATCTTAGGCTCTCTGGGTATTTGGTCAACGATTCGACTATTTATGTCTAGTATTTGGGAATTGGTTTATGTAAGAATCAGTCGTTTTGAAAGTTCCTCGCGTGACATAGCTTGAAGTGAAAAGCATTAAATGCCAATATACATTCAGGCCCACGTGAAATGAATACTAAGCGAGGATGAACAAAACAGTGTGCAGCGAAGGACAGTCACATTAAGTTTCCTGGACAAGGATTATCCACAAGACATGTGGGTCAGAGTATACACAGATGGGTCAGCACAGAATGCAGTGAAGAATTGAGGTGCAGGTGTATATATAGAACATTAACACAAGTCTAGAGATACGATCAGAACTCCAACAGGAAAATTCTGCAATAATTATGATGCAGAGATTCAGGCATTTAGGATGGCAACTGAAAAACGTCTGAACTTCAATCCTGGTCCACAAAACATGGTATTCCTGACAGATGCAAGGTCAGTGCGTCAAGGTCTCTATTCTGGAAAACTAACGGACGTACAAAAACTACTTAATAAACTGTCTTACCAGTATAGGTAACCATGCAGTGGATACCCTCTCACTGTGGAATGCCTGGAAATGAAAGCGCAGACCAACTGGCTAAGGAAGGTGCTGCAGAAGACGAAAAAGATGTACCAATCATCTATCATCAGAAAAAAACAGATGATCAAGTCAATAAGAAAGCCACAAACACCAACACAATATGACTACATTATGAATATATCATATTATGAATATATCAGAATACGTTGTAATTCTACGCCTCAGAATTACTCCTACACACAACCGACTCCGCAGTCACATGTACACAAAGTTCAAGATGGCAACACGGCCATGTGTACATGTGGACAGGCAGCACAGAGTACCAAGCATATACTTCAAGATGGATCTGAGTATGAAATGCTGAGACAGACATATTGGCCAGAGGAAACAACACTGGAATCAAAACTAATGGGACACTGTATGAACTACAAAATACAGTGAGTTTTACAGAATTACAGATATAGACATGTTTCAAGTAAACGAAAGAAGAAGAAGAAGTTGTCCTAAGATCAACTCTCTAGGAATCGCAATAGTACCACCTTCATAAATACCAGGTATTCTTGGTATATCTACAGATCCAACTTTCAGTAGCCAATCATTGTAGTCGTTTTGTCATTCGTTACGTATATTCACACAAAGCGATAGTTGAATAAAATATGAACACATTGAACTCGATCTAATGCAACACTTGATGATATCTAACCCCGTTCCTAGTGGCACTACCGTGAGTATAGGACGAAAATCACCACCCTCTAATACGAACTTGCCACTAAAAACAATTTCGTTTGCCATAATTTCACACAAAAGTTAGTCTATGAATCGAAACCCATTGTTCGGCAACACTGTAATTCATCAATGACTAGAGTGTACATAGTTGAAAAAGTTTTGCCTCAGGTGATATTTGAAGTAAACTAAAATCACTAGCATAGAACACACCAAATTATTTTGTTGTAATTTTATTTCTTTTTAAAAACGTACCTTTTTTGTACCAAAATAGCAGCTTTTTAACAATCGAAAAAAAAGCTTGGGTTTGATAGAATGTACAAAATGTATTTGCATCGCAAATCTCGCAGTCAATCTAATAATTTTTTTTTTAAATGAACCTGATGAAATTAAAAAAACAACCAATATTACAGCAATATCATATTATTTTATTCAACCTCCTACAACTATCGCTAATTCAATAAAATAAAAATACTCATAGATACATAATATATAAAGAAAGATATTATCTTATAACTCCCATTCCAAACTTCATTTTACTGTTCCATATTTGTAACAAGAAAAAACCCCAGCAGTGGGAACAGATCACAAGGTCGACTTACTGCCAATTTTTAAATATTTTTGTGACAAAAGTAATAGTCAAATTTGTATGGCTTCTCTTTAATAAAAATATATCTATATAAAAAATTAACACCAATAAACTGCAGAAAACTTATTCAAAGTGTTTTATTAATATACCTATAACTTGCTATTCAAAGGATAAAACAGGGAAATATGATTAAGATCAAGCTGTACATAATGTAATAAAACATACAAAAAGAAACACTATCAAGAAAATATGGAAAATATAAATACACAATTCAAGATTTTATGCTAGAAAATCCTGATTATTTAAAAGAAAATAATTTAATAAAACAAAAACCCGAGTAATACTAATAAAAATTTTTAAAATTAAAATCTAAAATTTAAAAAAAATATTTAAAAATGTGTATTAAAAAAGTTTCCTAACAAAATGAGCAGAAGAAAAACCTGCGGATACTATTAACGTATACGTTACTGATGCTATTATTAACGTATACGTTACTGATGCTATTATTAACGAACATGTTACTGATGATATTGAAGAACATAATATAATAACATATTTTAATCTTATTAGAAATAGAGTACAAAATATAATAAAACAATTAGATAAATCCACTTAAATTAAAATGAATGATAACATCTACATTTAATACTGCACTAGCATTTGATATTATAGAAACCCATTATCAAGGACAACTAAACATTATATGATTTTGATAGACTCCATAATTCTATTACAAATGGTTTAGAGGAATGGTTGGATGGATTTACAGATAGAGGAAGTGGATATGTATTTAATCAAATAAGAAAAACTGTAGTAAAAACTTATGAAACAAAAAGTCTCATAGTTTCATCTTACTTTCCAGCTTAATTTAAAAATTCGAACATTATTAATGATAAGAATAAAACAGATAATACATGCTGTTTTTGGTCTATATTAGCACAGCTTTATCCAGTTAAAGATAATAAACAGAGTCGACAACTATAAGCAATATGAACACAGAATAAATATGAATAATATCACTCATATTAGTTAAAAAAGATGATATTCGAAAGTTTGAAAAACAAAATGATAACATTAGTATTAATGTGTTTTTCATTAGAATTATCATTAAGTGCCGTCTCCGCAACGAAGGTAGGCTGCAACAGATCTCCAATATCCCATTTCTCTTGTTTTGGTAGTGCACTCTGCTAGACTGTAACCTTTGCATCTTGTGATGTTACTTTTCCACTTGTATCTCTATCTACCTCTTGCTCTCCTCCTTTGACTTTACCATCAAGTAAGTTCTTCAATAAGGTCTTTTAATATGTCCAAAATATTTTATTTTCTTGATCTTTACTTCTCTTAGTAATTTCTCTTCAAATTAAGTATCTTTAGCACCTCTTTATTTGTTTTCTTCTCTTTCCATGATGTTCTTCCTATTCTCCTATATACCCACAGCTCAAAGGCATCAATTATGTCTTCTAATTGTTTATTTAGTGTCCTTGTTTCTGATCTATACATTAATATGGAATAGATGTAACATTGTATAATTCTCATTTTAAAATTGTTTGTAATTTGTTTAGATATTACTATTTTCCTCATGTCATTGAAGGTACTTTTAGCCATTCCTATTATTTTAATTTCTGTTTCAGGTCTGCCATCATTTGTGACTATGAGTCCAAGATATTGATACTGTTTTACTTGTTGTAGTTTCTCTCCATGTATGTTTATGTTTTGCACGTGCTCGTCTGTGTCTTTGCTGATTATCATGGTTTTTGTTTTTTGGATATTTAAATCCAGTCCATATTCATTACTTGATTTATTGACTTGATGTATTAGTCTTTGTAGTTCATGTTTACTTTCTGCCAAACGAACAGTGTCATCTGCATATCTAATGTTGTTTATTATTTTCCCATTGATCTTGAGTCCTGGTATTTCTTCTATATTTTTAAAGATATTCTCTGTGTAGATATTAAATAGGCTTGGTGATAAAATGCATCCTTGTCTTACCCCTCTTCTTATTTCTATGTATGGAGAGTAGCTGTTTTCACACCTTATTGATGCAGTCTGTTACCAGTATATATTTCTAATCAGTATAATGTTTCTTCCATCTATGCTTATTTCTTGAAGACATTTTATTAATTTTTCATGTTGAACTCTGTCAAAGGCCTTGCTGTAGACTTCATTAGAATATCCAGAAGTTAATATTATCTATACCCACTATAAACATCTCAATTTGAAGATAGAAAAACAACTATTGATTGACTATATTTAGAACAAGATAACAACGATCATTATTGTTTAATAAGAAAACGTGAATTCTTTTATGCCTTCAAATAATAAATATAATAAATCTTGACATTTTGATTATTTATAATTGTTTATGTGTAAGACTGGCCATTACAGATTTGCTTTTAGAAACTTCATGAATATATTTCAAACAGAAGAATCTTAAACACATCATAGAGAAAAGTGTGTTGATATAGAAATGTGCAAACTTGTTTTACCAACTAAAGTAGAAAATATTTTAAAACTTATAAATCATCAATTCAGATCCCGATTACCTGTTGCGTTTTTTGTTTTGCGATTTTGAATCAGCAAATCAGAAAATACAAACATCTTAAAAATCAATTCCAAATCAATCATATACAAATACATTATTGAACAGCATGTTATTAGTTAATGAATATATATATAAAATACCGAAACAATTCAAGTCCAGCATAAACAGAGCACAAACAAGAACTTTTCCAGGAGCGGACATCGGTAGTGACCATGATATGGTTCTATTGACGTTCACAATAAAATTTAAAAAGAATCATACGCAAAACAAATGCACACGATTAAGATTTAATTTAGAAAAATTGAAAGATCCAGAAATAGCAGAGATATTTGAGGCAACAGTTGGAGGAAAATTTGCAGATCTAAACCTTGTAAATGAAGATGTTAACTCTCTCACAGAAGCCTTGAAAGGAACTTTATTAGAATCAGCAACAGAAATACTAGGGACAAGAAGAATAACACACAAACCTTGGTAATAGATGACATCCTAAAATTGTGCGATGAACGATGGGAAATGAAAAAGATCGAGAAAGAAGTTCCTAAAATGGCAGGTCAATATAGCAAAATAAACAAAAACATCAGAAGGAAAGTGAAACAAGCACAATAGGTGTGGCTAGAGGATCAATGTGAAATCAACCATAAATGCAGGTTTTAAACATGGAAAAAGGAAGGTAGCATGCGAGACTCTAAGAAAGAACACAGTCAAAAAAGACCAAAGATATCCACGATGGAAGACAAACACAGAAAGATACTCAATGATACAATATATATAGTAAAAAGACGGATTAAATACTGCAAAGAGCTGTATAACTGCAAGTGTAATCCTTTTTTAGTTATTTATTCATCTAGGGCCAAAGACGGGACATAGGGCGGATGTCATAGATATACATGTCTCTCGTTTCGTTGCAATTTATTTTAGGTAAGTTCAATCCTGACTACACAATATTAGAGAATTCTCAACTAAGAAAAATAGAAATATGAAATGCAGAAAGTATAGTAGACGAAATAAAAGAGGCCATACGATCATTGAAAGGAGGGACCTGGTGTAGACAACATTCCAGAAGAAATTTTGAAATTCGAAGCAATTAATGTGGTAAATATCATGACCACAATATATGGAGCACAAAACAATGGCTCCCTGAATGGACACACTCACTAATGATACACATTTCCAAGAAAGGAAATATGAAAGTATCTTTATAACGCACCCCAGTAAAATTATGCTAAAAATACTACTAAAAAGAATAAAGCATAAGTCGGAAGAAATAATTGCAGAAGAACAAGCTGGCTTCAGAGCAAACAGAAGCACCGTTGAACAGATATTTAACATCCCAACACTAACTGAAAAACATATTCAGCACCAACAATTTAATCGATTTTACAAAGGCCTTTCACCGTATTTGGCATGAGTGTCTGTGGCACATACTGAGGCAATTTAATTTTGACACCACATAGACAATGCAAATACTGTTGTCTTGTCAAACAACACAATTGGAGAATTCTTTAAAACAAACGTGGGAGTTCGGCAACGATGCATACTGTCTACAGTACTTTTCAAAATATACCTAGAGCACATCATACAGGAGATACTACATGATTACAACACTTATATATCAATCGGAGATCGCCCTATTTGCAACTTGCGTTTCGCTGATGATATTGATCTTATAGCTGGGTCAGAACAAGAATTGCAAGAGATAACAGTTGGAAAAAGCTACACGCAAGTACGGAATCGAAATCAACGCAGAAAAGAGCAAAATCTTGGTTAACAGCAGAGACACAGAAAAACATACTAACATCACGATGAATGGACAGAAGCTCCAGGAGGTAAATACCTTCAAATACCAAGATAAACAAAATATGTAGATGTGTTACCAAAATAAAAATTGTTGTTAGGCTATTTTATGCTTTATTTTGGTAACACATTTACCAATTTTTGTTTATCTTGACATGTGCCCTGTGTTACTCCAACCACCTACTTTCTGTTTAGGGTTGTTACCCTACACCGGAACATTTATACCTTAAACTATATCGGATCCAGTAGGCCTATATGCAGCGAATAAAAATGCAAAGCAGAAATAAAAATAAGGCTAGAGATGGCTTCAAAGATAACTTAGTTGCAATTATGAATAATGTTGCATCTAATATAAAATCTAATAAAACAATTTATACATGAATGTGCATTTTAGAGTATAGCAAGCTTTTAGTGCATACATTTTATTATAAAGGAATAAATAAATTATCGCCTTAAAATAAGAAATTATTGGATTCGATACGGATAGTTATTTTCTAAATAAAAAAAAAAGATCTTTATGAAGATAAGAAACAAATAATAGATTAATTAGACTTAGATGATTATCCAGAGGAACATCCTTTACATTATAACCAAAATTTAAAAAAGCAATAGTTAGTTCAAGGGTAAGTTAAATAGTAAATTAATGAGTGAAATCGTATTTTTAAGAAGCAAAGTATATGCTTATTTAGTAGATGATAAAAAAAAGAAAAGAAAAAGCTAAAGGAATAAGTAGAAAAAAACAATACTAAATAATTGATCACTTCAAGTTCATAAAAATGCAATTTTTAATGAGTATACTCAAATAAAATATGATAAGATGTATAGATTAAATTCTGGAAAACATAAAATGTTTATAAATTAAAGAATTAACATAATGTTTTTCCTTATCTTCTTCAGCGTTCATTCTCAAACTCCTGCTGGATCTCCATTGCAGTATGACAATGGCCCTTTTAGATTTCCAGCAGGATATAGTCCAGAGAATGGAAATGCGTTGTGTCGCCGTTTTATTTGCGCCAATGGCCCGACACATCCGTCTTTGGCGGTGTTTTTCCTTATGATAAACGGTATTTACCTTTAGATAATATAAACACTCTTTATAATTCAGATCAATTTACTGTCAATCTATACGGTACACTATTTGTTGACTTTCACCGACAGGGGTAGAAGAGTTGTCTGAAGGTATCCCTCTTGTGTGCTTATATTGTGGAATGTGTGGCCTCTTTTATTTCGGTGGTCAATCGTTTTCGTGGTCGGTCTCTAGGTCTGCCTTCACTGTATCTATGTAGAATAGCTTGCTGTAGTATGCTGTCTGATGGTAGTCTTCTGGTGTGTGCAAACTATTTGATCTGTTGTCTCTTAATATATTCCAAGATTGGGATGATGCCTATTCTTGTCTAATGCTCTCATTCCTTACTGTCTTTTAACGATATTCTTAAGATTCTGCGTAAGCAGCCATTTCAGCTGTTACAAGTTTACGTTTGAATTGTGCTGTCGTTGTCCATGTTTGATATTAGTAGCACTGCGTTGGCATGATAATCGTTTTTAGTAGTGTTATTTTTGTGTTTAAATCTGCATTTCTGTTTCTGATGATTGGTGTAATTTCCCCTATAGCTTGGTATGCTTTATGTCATCTAGTCTATTGTTATATTGTTTTCTAGGCATGTGAATTATGTCACTTGTTTAAGTCTGCTGTTTCCAATATATGTATTCGGTGTCTCTTTCAGTACTTCCTATATTTATTACGTAGGTCTTTTCTATATTTATCTTCATGTTACAAGATGTTGGGGAACTCCATAGTACTGTTGTGTTATCCATAGTTGTGCTCCATCCACTCTGTCAAAAGCTTTCTATTGATCCACGAAAGCCAAAATAAGTCTTGGTTATGTTCTGTCGCTCTTTCTGAAAGTTATTTCATGACCAATATTTCATCTGTACAGCTTTTAATTTTTTCGAAAGTGCAATTGTGTAGTGTTTCTATATTTGCGCGTTTCCTTTTCTCTGGCTTTTTTTCGAAAGATTTGACCTATATGGCTTAAGTGTGATATTTTTCTATACTTAGTACAGTCCCTCTTGCTTCCCTTTTTCTGTCAGATAGGAACAATCACCGATGTATTTCACTCATGTCGTGGCTTGTGTGTCTTCCATATCACATTGAACAGTCTGTGTATCCATTTTATACCTGTTGATGTTAGCATTTTCTTAGTTCTTTAGGTATGCCGTCTAGTCATGGTGCTTTGTTGTTTGTCTATGTTTATGTTGGTACATGTTTAACTGCGTCTTCAATTTCGGATTTCAGGATGAATGCTTCTAAGTATTCTTCTATTGTATTTATGACGTCTGCTTCATTTAAGTTTAACAGTTGATTAAAGCAATATTGTTATCTTCCACTGATTTCCTGGGGCCACTTTAGCATGTTGCCGTGTGCATATATAATAATTTCTGTTAGTTGTGTCCTTTTTATTTTCTTGTAGAACATCTTTCTTGCATTTTTTCTATCCTTGTTAAACATTCTTCCATACCCTTGCCATGATTTAAATTTAGCAGATTTGATGACATGTGTTAGGTATTACTTGTGCGTCAGTTATTTTTCTTCTATTTTGTCTTTTTTGTGAGTTAAAGTATATTTGGCTCTTGCATTCCAAGCTTGTCCATTTATACAATGTGTACACTTGTGACAGTGTATGTGTAAAGAAGGCGGATGCATGTATTTATTAGCTTATAAGCGTTGTCTTTTATACTGTTTTTTTGTGTCGCCGAAAGGTCCTTTATATTCCACTATTCCTTCTCTATTTACCACAAGATGTGCGTTAAAATCTCCCAAAATATATAGGTCATCTTCATTGTGATGTTATTTATTAATCTGTTTACATCCTCAAAAAATTTATTCTCTTTCGTTTTCGTTGTTTAGTATGTTGCATGGCGCATAGTCATGAATAAATAGTGTGTTTACATGGTATATTATAACCATGATCGACATTAATCTTTCATTCTGATGTTTAACTTGAACTATGTTCTTAGCGAATGTCGGGTCATCGAAAAAGCCTACACCATGCTTTGCATTTGAAACTTGGTCAACTCCACTGTATAGGAACGTGTAATTTTGATCCATTAACAAAAAGTTTATTTGAAATGGTTGAATGCATTTCATTTGATTAACATTTGTTTATTCAACAACAATTACCATTTTATTTCCATCAGATTGAAATTTTAATATTTTATCAGAAATAACAACAGCACAAGCATCTGTTTTAGAAGACACTGTTTTATTAAATACAGCTTTTTACTTGATTATCTTGTGCACTATAATTTAATCTTTCCCTGTTTACTCACATCAAAAATACATATAGGATATACAATTTAATATCTAATAGAATCAATGGCAGGTATACTGAAAAATTCATAAATTCCATAAAATTTAGATTTAAAATTTAATAAATCTTTGTAAGCTCCTGAGAATTGTTGTATTGGAAAATTTAAATTATAATCTACTTTAGGTTATCTTACAGAATTTAAAGTTATATAATATTTTTTTAAATCTACATGATCAAACATGGGGTGCATTTTTATCTTGATGTATTTTTCTATTTGTTTGAAATCTATGATAATCCATCTTGAACTTTCTGAAGAACTTTTAACAGATACTCTCCATGAGAAATTAGAAGATTCTGAAACAGAAATATAATATCATTGTCTAAATCTGTATCCAACATTAAGTGCAGCTTTACTTTCAATATTTTCATAAAGTTAATATTTTTGTGGTTCATAAAATGTGGCATAAACCATGATAAATTATCTAAAATAATTTATTTTAGTTTCTGTTTTTTTTTAAAAATAAAGCACCATTATCAGATTGTCTGTCTAAAATGAGTGTATGTTTGAACTCATACACTATTTTATTATAATTTTCTACAAAACCAAAGATATGTTTTAATTGAACTCTTAAACTCAAAGATCTTTTAGGATAGGGTCCTTCTATTAGTAATTGATGTCTCATTTCAAATCCTTCTTTTTTTAAAATCTGCTTTAGCATCAAGATAATCTCTAAACCACATAATATTTAATCCTCGTGTTGTCATAAAATCCTCTGATTTACTTTAATATTCATAACAGCGTTACTGCTTGTCCTGGATGATTAACAATTTCTATTATATTTCGTGTTCAATAATTCATATCTTATATTCTGAAACATATGCAATAAACCATTACTACGCATAGCAATTACATCTACATCAACAAATATACAATCATCTTGTGTAACTCTTCCTTCAATAATTAAATAAACTTCACTAGGATTTGTAAATAAATCTGGTGCTTCTAACATTATTCTGATTTCTCTTCCACTATTAAAATTTGTTGTTCCAGTAACACATCTGTATTCATGGATGTCATATTTTCCTTTTCCTTTTTTCAATTGTGAAGATTTCATCAATTTGTAAAAAAAATCTTCAGTTTTTTTAATAAAATAAAAAGTGTGTGTTTTATAATTATTGTATATTTTTACTAAGTAAAAAGTTAATATTTGTATAAGCAGACTTTTATAAATATAATATTTATTCATCCATAACCGGTGAAGTTGTAACTTATACACTCTATGACATAGAGATCATGAAGTATAAAAGAACGAATACTAATCTCTTCATTATTATTGGGATATGTGTATACATCTATTCTTTCTGAACAATTTTTAATGCTTTTCATTTATGTTTTATTATTATTCTGAAATCAAATGGGAGATTGGGTTTCCGATCTGTTGATATTGGTTGATATGGTTTTTTTAAATTTATCACCACAGTTCTTAATAATTCTGGTTTTATTATCTGGTTTTATTATCTGGATTCTCTGAAATAATTCTACCCTCAATTATACTAGTGAACCAGATGGAAAGCCATCAATAATTACTCTATCTTCCTAAATTTCTGTGTCAAACAAAATAACTGCAGTTTTCTTTGCTTCCGTAGTAGATTTTCTAAGATAATAATCAGATTTTCCATCTCTTTACCACTGTTGTTGAGCTTTTATATTGAGCACTAGGAAGTAAATTTGCAATAATTTTTCCTGAATTAAAATAGTTTGTGTAAGATATGATTATCACCTCTAGTTGATGTATACAGTGCAGTTAATTTAATATCAATATACCATTCATATTTTAGAGGAAATGTAATCCATTTGTTTTTAGAAAATACTAATCCTACATTAGTGTCTCTTATTTTCAGGTAACTTGAAAATATCTTTATTAACTTCTGGTAAATCCAGTGGAAAATCTGCTCTCTGATATATACCATTATCAGCTAATATAGAACAATAGTATCAGTCTTTTTTACCTGTATTAGTAAATCCATAATCCTTTCTAAATCATATAAACTATAAGCATGACAAGATATTGGTTGAATTACATTTACAGATGATTTACCCACCAATTGAACCATAAATATTAACAGACATTTTTTTAAAGAAATAAAATTATGAAAACTTTTAGTTTTTATAAATATTTAATTTCATTATTGCTTACAGACTTAGTTAATATTATACGATAAATATAATGAAAATCTTGAATTTAATAGGTGTCAGTTTTGTTGTTTTATTTTCTACTTGGGTTATTTTTATTCCATGCATAACAAATCTTACTATATTTTGTTGGACTTTCATTTGCATCTTCTTTTATTAGTATGATTTGAAAATCAAATTTAGACGGTACGCTGATTGGAATTAATAATGCTCGAAATATTTCCTTTTCCTCACTCGGCTCTCCATTAGTAATTCAATAAATTATAGTTGTTGAATTAACAGGAGGATTCCTAATAAACTTCATCTGCTCCCCAACATCAGCAAGGAATTCAAGATGAGTTTCCTGTTGTTTGTGTGAAGCAATACAATATTTTAGAGAATTTCTGTACAATAAAACTACAGTAGCTACTAACCTACCTGCTTTTAGAGAAATGAAACTTCCTATAATATTGCCAGAATTAATTATTTTCATTTGACCTTCACTTCTTGAAAATTTAATGCTAGATAATTTAATATCTACAGCCCAACCATACTTTACAGGTAGCTGAATCCATTTATTATCTTCATCGAATACAAATGCTATAGGTTTTATTGTTTTATACCAGAAACTATTCCATCATTAATCATACCAGATGGTAGTTCAATTCTAACATGTTTTAGCTTCATTTAATTTTTAAAAATAGTATCCAACTTGTTTAGCTTATTAGTAAACTTATCAACATATTCTAAATCATCATCTAGATTCAAAAACACATTACTCACAGACTGAATTGTTGTAGAAGAATTATCACCACTAGATCCAAAAATATTTACAGGCATTTTTTTAGGAATGAATTTAATATTGATTGAAAGTTATTACCATTAGATTTTTTTTAATTATACAAACATTCATGTTTACAATTTACTCTATTAGATAGTTGAATTTGATCAATAACATATTGTATATCACCTAGTTTCTCTCTAAGATAATCAATCATTTCTAATGGTGGTTGAATTCTATAACTGTCCAAATGTATTGTATTGATATTACTATTGTTATTATTATTTTCATACCAAGAAACCCAATGTGTTCCTTATGTTTCATCTGTAAGGACTCCATCTAAATTCATTCTTCCACTTTCTTTTTTTCCCCTTGATTTGTCAGGTAATTCAGTACTTAGGAAAACACCTCTAAAATGTGGAATTTTAAATTTCATAATAGCATCTTGAAGTTGCAAATTAGGAAGAGGTTCATTGGTAAATTTAAGTTGTCAATACTCATTTTAAACTACCAGGTATTATAAAATGACATATATTTTTTTGGGTAAAATTTTAAAAAGAAAACGGACGCTATTGATTTGTTTCACACTAAAAGTAAATATAATAGATATATGTACAATGAAAATGTTTTGTATGTGGAACTACAAAAATCAATTTCTTAAATCAATCAATAAAAGGAGGTAATCCACATTAATAAATTGTATTCTAAAGAGAATGAAGAGAAAAGTAGTGCTGTTGAAAGATGTAATAGAACAATGAAATAAAAGATGTAATAGAACAATGAAATAAAAGATGTTTATGTATTTCACTGTTAATCAAATCAGGAAGACAAATATGTCTACACAAAATATTACAATAAATTAGATGATTTAGTTAATGATTATAACAATCCTGTTTATACTTCTATAAAAATTACTCCTATTGAAGCCACTAAAAAACTCAAATGAAGATATAGTAAAAAAAATGTATACCTCATTAAACGGAATCCATGTGATTCTAATCTACTACCAGGTATCTGTCATAAATACAGACTTTTCTAACTGATTCAATTTGACAAACGCAACCACCTTTTGATAAATAAAGTCTGTTACAAGGGTATCCATTTCTGATTGTAGGGCAACGTCCGTTATCCATACGTTTTTAAACCCCACTAGATGCTAATCCGGTTAATACACAGATTCCTAAATATTTTGCTATAGTTTGAAGTTATCATTATGCCATACTAGCTAAAGCTGCTAAGTATCCACCTTTAATTTTATATTGTGTTTTATTTTACACTAAAATAATATCAGCTTCTTTATTTTCAGAATATACTTTTCTAATTTGTTTATTTTCCTTTTTGATAATGCTAAAACATCATTACCTGTTTCACTATTTATTCTAATTGTGACAGGTATTTTCTTATTTAAAACTATTTGTATTTTTTTTCTCATGTGTGAAAATATTTATTTTACTTCTCATTTGTCATCATTGTTATAAGATTAAATTGTCATCATTGTTATAGGATTACATTGTCATCATTGTTATAGGATTACATTGTCATCATTGTTATAGGATTAAATTATCATCATTGTTATAGGATTACATTGTCATCATTGTTATAGGATTACATTTCTCTCATATGAAATCTTAGATTTCATTAAAATAGCACCTCTTCTGAAATTTAATAATTGTTTATTTTTATCACTAATTGCTACTTTCAAATCGCTTGTTGTTTTCATAGCAGCAGGAAGAAAAACAAGAAACAAGATTATGCAGTGTTTCAACAATTTTAATTCCTGGATCTACTTGTGGGGAAAAAAAATAAATAACAGATCTTGATCCAATAATATAACTTCCAGTGATAATTTGCAAATGAAGTAAAATATTACTAATATTCAGAATATTTACAATATGTTTCAAATCGTGACTACCAAAATCATAAACTTTATTTTTAAATCCTAATAAATTAGCGTGTATTCTTTTCTTTAAAATTTACTTTATAATTTGGTTTAATAGTCATAATAGATTTCAAAGTTTGTTTATTTGGTTTAATAGTCATAATAGATTTCAAAGTTTGTTTATTTGGTTTAGTTATTATACCAATGTTTCCTATCATACTCTGTATTTTTAGATGTAAACATGTTAATTTATATGCATCTCCTGCAATAAATATTTTAATTCCAAGTTATACAATTTTCTTTAGAATATTCAAATATATTATTTTCTTTATGAATATTAGGACAGGAATAAAACGTTTCTAAATTAACCAATGAAATTTCACGTTGCTTATCATTATCTAGTTGTAAAGTTGGATTACTTCTATTGAATGTCTTGACGAATTCGCATCTTTGTTTTTGGAGATGCGGTTAGTCAAGTACGGAAGAACGCGTATGCCATGGTTGCTAGGCAATTTAGTGCCATTGAACGGACTGGTTCTATTCCCGTTAGTCTCAAGAATTTTAAAAAATTTTCCTCTGGCTTCCTACTGGAATTTACTTGTAGTATTAAAAGATGTTCTCTCACGTAATACTATAATTTGAATAGATTGATTAGGAATAAGTTTATGCTTTCTCTTCTCAATAGTTGTTTCTATTTTTAAAGGCTTTAAATTAAAACAAAAGTTTTTAAGAAAGAAATTTATCAAAGGCCAAATTTTCTGGAAAATATAATGTATCAAATTTATATATATATATTTCCTGTTATATTTATCACTAAATGTATCTATAAAAAAACCATAAGGTATTTACCAGCACTTTTTAAAAAGTCTTTTAAATTCTTCTATTTTCATATCAGTACCTACATGATCATTGTAAATATGGTTCAGATTTTGTGCATCTTGTTTGAAGAGACAAATGAAGTTAGCATTTTCACTGATTGTTTTTATCTGTAATTTGAAATAGTTTTCAATTAATTAAAAACAATCAACTTTACTATATCTTCCTTTAACATAACAATCTTCACACTTGTTTTGTTTTTCTAAAAGTAAATCATTAAAAAATCATTAACTTTTTATCTGTGGATTTAAATTCTTTAGGATCTGGAACTTCTTTTGCATTTCTATAAAAAACAACATTTAATGTGCGAAACCACAGCGATTTGTTGTGCAATTTGTAAAGTTTCTTTGCTTCTTGTAGAATTTGATGAGGATAAATATTTGTATCCATACAGGTATTCTTCACGAAGCATTCTTGGTGATTATGATATGAATTTCAAATAATTTCTTTTGGTAGGTTTTGTTCAAATCCTATTTTAATTATCTTGTATTCTGGCTGAAATAAAGATTTTCCACAGACTTGTAGATTATCATAAACACAACCATCCTTGTTTAAAAAAAGTTAGAATTAAAATAAGATTTGTCTCTACACATGCAGATTTTCCAACTATAAGATCTCTAACGATTTTTGGCAATAAAGAATTGTTTTATCTTTTTGACAAGTTTTCATTCCATGATAAAATGGTGATATCTATTTTATAGGAAGAAATAAAAAAAATGTTTTATGGATAATCTCACAAAGATTGATAATCCTTGAAATCATTTATTAAACTCTAGTATAAACATAAATGATGGAAGATGTGAAACAGAAGTTAAAAGGAGAATAGGAATGGCTAAAAGTACCTTCAATGACATGAGGAAATTATTAATATCTAAACAAATTACAAACAAGTTAAAAGGGAGAATTATAAAATGCTACATCTATTCCATATTAATGTATGGCTCAGAAACATGGACACTAAATAAACAATTAGAAGACAAAGTTGATGCCTTTGAGATGTGGGTATATAGAAGAATAAGGAGAACATCATGGAAAGAGAAGAAAACAAATAAAGAGGTGCTAAAGACACTTAATATGAAGAAAGAACTACTAAGAGAAATAAAGATCAGGCAAATAAAATACTTTGGACACATTAAAAGACATGGCACCTTATTGAAGACCTTACTTGAGGGTAAAGTCAAAGGGAAGCGAGCAAGAGGTAGGTAGAGATACCAGTGGGAGAGTAATATCACACGATGGACAGGTTACAGTCTAGCAGAGTGCACCACCAAGACAAGAGACAAGAGATGTTGGAGATACGTTGCAGCCAACCTTCGTTGCGGAGACGGCACTTTTATGAGTATAAACATAAATAAATCAAGCCTCTGTTCAAAAACATTATTACCTTGTTGTTTCATTTTAGAATATTTTTGTCAATTGATTTAATTTGTTATTTAAATAGTATAAATAATATATTAAATTTTTTTTTTCAAATATTTGTGCTGAAGTAAAAATCTGGAATGTGAAATATTTCTTTAAATATGCTTTCTATAAATATCATAGCTTTCGTTTTTCTTATGACAATAAATCCGTAACTTTATATTTATATTTAATTTATATAATTTAATAATAATTTAACTATTTTTTATTTTCATATACCCAAGCAAAATGTATTGGAGTATTTCCATATAACCTAAATATTTCTTCTATATTAACATTAATATTTTTACGATTTAATATTTTTTTTCATTTTCACAAGCTAATATTTAGATCACAATATTTATGTTTTAAATTAACATCAATATCTTTATGTTCTAATAATTTAACCATTTCTATGTTATTTTCACAAGCAATAACATGTAGTGGTATAATTCAATCGTTAAATTTCACATTAACATCTTCATTCATTTATTGGTACCACGCCTTCTGCTAGGCGATCATGTCTCGCACAGTCCTCTGTTTGTTAAACATTTAAATATAGTTCCTGATAATTCTGCATGATGCCAGGCTTTCAAGCCATCCAACATTTTCTCACGTTGTCTTCCTCTGTCTCTCTTACCCTCGATCTTGCCAATTGTTACAATGTTCTCCAGCTTACCTCTTCTCATGACATGATCCAAAACCTGTGATTGTCGTCTTCAAATACAGTTAATAAGTTCTCTATTTCAGTTGAACAGTTGTAGAATTATTGCATTACTCTTTTTAGCTGCCCATGATATTTTCAACATTCTTCTATAAAACCACAACTCTATGGCCACCACTGTTTTCTTCCAATATTGCCAATTATCCATGCTTCACCACCATAAAACAGGTTGGGCTATATGTAATATTTTAGTATGTTCTTTCTTACATCAATTAATAATGTTTGTTAAAGAGATGGCATCAGAAAACTGACTTTTATTTTGTCAACAATATTTTTAAAATGGCAAAAAGCCGACCTTGTGAAACGTTCCCACTGCTGGGCGTTTTCTTGTTACACATTTGGAACAGTAAAATTGTTACACATTTGGAACAGTAAAATTCAGTTTGGAATAAGAATTAATAGATAAGGTCTTTCTTTATATATTATTTATCTATGGGTATTTTTATTTTATTGAATTAACGATAGTAGAAGAAGGTTGTAAAACATAATATGAGATTGCTGTAATACTGGTTGTTTTTTTCATTTGATGAGGTAATGGTTTTGTGTATTTTATTTAAATATTTGATAGGCCACGCAGCTTGCACCGAAAACAACATTGTATACTTTCTATCAAATCCAATATTTTTTTTTGCTTGGTAAAAAGTTGATATTTTAGTACAAGAAAAGGTCAGGTTTTGTTAAAATACATGATTTTTCCCCTAAATAATAGGCGTGTTCTAGAAAAGCCATTATATTTGATTACAGATGTTAAATGCATTGAAAAACAACAACAGTTGTATCCAGAATTGGTATGGGGAGCTTGAAACCACTATGAACTTTGCTTCATCCTCTTAATAGTGTAGCTGCGATTCCAGTGGGTAACAAAAGGAAGAACGACCTCAATCTCGAATGAATGAAAAAGTTGTACCATCTGTTAAGCAATTCTTAAATTTAAAATTTGATTCAAGGATTCCACGATCTTTGGTTGCAGCCTTGTAACTTTCATCTAGAATACCATTCACAATTCGCAGTGATTCAAACTGGTAGCTCCACGTACAGGAAGAAGTAGCATGTCTCCAAGTACATGAAGAAGTAGCATGGCTCCACGTTCAGGAAGAAGTAGCATGGCTCCATATGGCTTCCCATTTTATCAACAGTTTCATGCTGTCTGTGACGACGCTGGTATTCTCTATTCATATCTTGTCTATTTCCTTTTTGTGATGGTGATTCTAGCTTAGCTCAACAACGATGCAAATCGGCATCCTTAACAAGTCGTGTTTGTCTTTACTGAAGGATTTCTTGAACAATTCATTATATCTCTTATTAAATTATGCTCTATGTTCTTCAGCACTATTGACTCTTGACTTTGACGATGAAACATCTAGCTTTTCGCTCTTTTGTGTTTTGATGATTTCTTGCAATTGGATCATGTCCATCCATTTTTTTAAAGCAAAAAGTATGTATATTTTAAATATAATGTATTTCAGATACCTTTAACCACAAGCCATAAATAAGTTTACCTGTTAGCGCATCAATAACATTTGTCTACAAAAATGTCGTCTGCTTTGAATAACTTCATCCACCGATCGTTTTGATTAGATGTCGCACGGAATTCCGTGACAAATTGCACTATTTATAGAGCGTTCCGGAGAGTCGGACAGAAAATGACTATTATATTATTGATTATTTACTTATTATTACTGTCTATACTTTGTAATATTATGCTTCGTTTGTAGAGGTATGTCACCATCTTCGCGTTATTGCTATGATAATAAGAAACAGTCTTTTAATTATTATATTTACCAACCGCAATGTGTATTCGGAAAGTAAGACGACATTGTAACATCTAGAATTTTCAAGTATCGGACTTTCCGCCCGACACTTTTTCACACAAACACGTTCATCAAGTCCTCTTTGATCTGAGTATCGATCCTGACAGGGCTCCAGTAAAGAATGTGTACAGAAAGTAAACGTCCTAAAATGCAGATTTTTAAATATGTTTTTGTGTATTAGTCGGTCTGCCTTTGCTTTGTTTGGCATGCAATTAAAACAAATAGTGACCAACGAAGATCACGACAATAGTCAAAAAAAGGAAACGAATGAAGTATTCTTTACAGACTGGAAATAATCGTTGCTTTCACATAGCACTAATCACAATGAGTTCAAGATAAATTTAAAAAGCCTTTCAACATGAGAGAAAAAAGTAAGTGCTTACTTTGATTTTAACTCGTCAAATATTCCAAATAATTATTTACACATACCAGCCGAAACAAGGAGATCCAGCACAGAGTTTAACAAGAGGGAATGTCTGCCCGAGCGTTCGATGAAATATGACGGACAGATGAAACGTCTAATGTTCAACATGCTAGAAAACACTTGCCAGCAGAATTTTGTGGAACCCAAAGAGCTTTGTGAGACACATAGAGAACTCAAACAATCGACTTCATGCCTGAATATCTCCAGCTGCAAGAAAATAAAACCAAAGTTCTTCAAAATTTCGAGGACAGGTGAGACTACAAGCGATTCAGCGATGTATTGAGAACAATATACGACCCAAGGTCCGCAAGATTATCGCCTTAGTTTAACGCAAATAGTTCGTCCTGTTTACAGAAAACAACTTAGAACTTAAACAAATGAGCAGAACATATCTAAGAAATTTTAAATAAGCTATCACTCTACAGCAAAGAAGAAATATATCTCATAACACAACACAAGACAAGAACATGACACAACACAAGACAAGAACATGACACAACACAAGACAAGAGCATGACATAACACAAGACAAGAACATGACATAACACAAGACAAGAACATAACACAACACAAGACAAGAACATGACACAACACAAGACAAGAGCATGACATAACACAAGACAAGAACATGACATAACACAAGACAAGAATATAACACAACACAAGACAAGAACATGACATAACACAAGACAAGAACATAACACAACACAAGACGAGCATGCCATAAAACAAGACAAGAACATAACACAACACAAGACAAGAACATAACACAACACAAGACAAGAACATATAACACAACACAAGACAAGAACATTACACAACACAAGACAAGAGCATGACATAACACAAGACAAGAACATAACACAACACAAGACAAGAACATGCCATAACACAAGACAAGAACATAACACAACACAAGACAAGAGCATGCCATAACACAAGACAAGAGCATGCCATAACACAAGACAAGAGCATGACATAACACAATACAAGACCATAACACAATACAAGACCATAACACAAGACAAAAATACAACACAAGACAAGGGCATGCCATACCTCAAACAAATCAATAGGTAAAGACTTCCGCGAGATTTACACAGACACTCACATACGATATTCTAAACCGACTTAGACAGACACTTACATACTATATACTAAATCGATTTACACACTCACATAAGTTATTCTAAACTGATTTACACAGACACTCACATATGCTATTCTAAACCGATTTACACAGATACTCACACACGATATTGTAAACCGATTTACACAGACACTCACATACGATATTCTAAACCAACTTACACATACACTCACATATGCTATTCTAAACCGACTTACACAGACACTCACATATGATATTCTAAACCGACTTACACAGACACTCACATACGATATTCTAAACCGACTTACACAGACACTCATATATGATATTCTAAACCGATTTACACAGCCACTCACATATGATATTCTGAACCGACTTACAGAGACGCTCACATATGCTATTCTAAATCGACTTACACAGACACTCACATATGATATTCTAAACCGACTTACACAGACACTCACATATGATATTCTAAACCGATTTACACAGACACTCACATATAATATTCTGAACCGACTTACACAGACACTCACAAATGATATTCTAAATCGACTTACACAGACACTCACATATGATATTCTAAATCGACTTACACAGACACTTACATATGATATTCTAAACCGATTTACACAGACACTCACATATGATATTCTAAATCGACTTACACAGACACTTACATATGATATTCTAAACCGATTTACACAGACACTTACATATGATATTCTAAACCGATTTACACAGACACTCACATATGATATTCTACCTGAATGTCAGTGCGATTTTTGTGATGGTCTCATGACAGTGAACATAATCTATTCTGCTTGTCAACTCCAATATAACGTCCATAAAAGAAAGTTTTCACACCATTTGTAGACCTAACAAAAGCATATGACACAGTGAACAAACACGGGCTGTGGAAAGTGCTCGCCGAAGGTGGCTGCCACTCTCCCCCCTCCCACAATTTTTCAACATCATACGAGTTGTTTAACCGAATGATGTCCGCTGTTATTAGTGATAGGGTGTCATCACCATTCTTTCTGTAATAAAGTGGGTCTAACAAGGATGAGTTATCGCTCCAACACTGTTCACCCTCATATTTTCTGCCACACTTACAGACGCAAGTTATTCAAATAACATAACAGGAATACAAATAAAATGCAGAGCCATACGATGAAATGTTCAATATTCGACGTGTGTAAGCGTAAGCCAAAGATAAGGTGTGCGACACGATGGTTAGGGATTTCCTCTATGCAGATGTCTGCACACTGTGTGTTCATTCATCGAAAGTATGCAGGTCACTCTAAACCAATTTCCACCACACGTATAGTTTACCAGGCAGCAGTAATATCATTTCTGAATTCATGTGATACATGGACAGTATACGCCACAATCGATATCAGATTCAAACATTTCGACCTATGCTGCCTTCGTAAGATATATAACATCGTTTGGTGGGATAAAATAACATATAGTGAAGTACGTATGAATCCTAAGCACACAATGTTAATGACGGCACAGACATGCTGAGAAAGACGCATGTTCCGCATGAAATATCGTCTACCAAAACAAAATACTTGATGAATGAAGAAAGCCAGACTAGCGCACGCAAAGCCGGAGGAATGAAAACGCGTTCTAAAGTCACTACTAAGACATCGCTGACTCACTTCAACATAGAAACAAATTCATGCAACACCATTGCACAAGAATAATGTGACGTGCAGTATTTCAGAAGTGGTGAATCAGCGACAGAGAACCTCAGACATGATAATGCACAGCGAAAATGGGCTAGACTAAACGCAAGAGCTGCTCAATGTCAACAGAAAACTCCAGACACACAAAGAACTCATTATTCACATTCCAGCACATCGCAGACAATATCATGCCTGTTGAGCTGAATGGTACTCTCCTCGATTGCCGTCACTGTAGTACCAGCAGCAGATGTAGCAGTAGTAGTAAAAGTAGCAATTGTATTTTTAGCAGTAGTAGTTATAGTGGTAGAGTAGCAGAAGTAGTAGTAATAGTAGTAGTAGTAGTAGTAGTAGTAGTAGTAGTAGTAGTGGTAGTAGTAGCAGTAGTAGTAGCAGTAGCCGTAATAGTGGAACTAGCAGCAGTGGAGGAAGTGACATTAGTAGCTGTAGCACAGAAAAAGTAGTAGCAGCATTAGTTGAACCAGTAGTAAAAGCACCGCTAAAAATTGTAGCAGTAGTAGCAGTAGCTACAGTATTATTATTGTTATTAATTTTAGTAGTAGCAGTAGTAGTTTCTGTTGTTGTATTTTTAAGTTGTAGTAGTAGTATTAACAGTATTAGTAGTAGTAGTAGTTTTAGTGTTAGTAGCAGTAGTAGTAGTAGTAGTAGTAGCAGTAGTAGTAGTATTAGTAGTAGTAGCAGTAGTAGTAGTAGTAGTTTTAGTGTTAGTAGCAGTAGTAGTAGTAGTAGTAGTAGTAGCAGTAGTAGTAGTATTAGTAGTAGTAGCAGTAGTAGTAGTAGTAGTAGTAGTAGTAGCAGTAGTAGTAGTAGTAGTAGTAGTAGTAGTAGTAGTAGTAGTAGTAGTATTAGTAGTAGTAGTAGTAGTAGTATTAGTAGTAGTAGTAGTAGTAGTAGTAGTAGTAGTAGTAGTAGTAGTATTAGTAGTAGTAGTAGTATTAGTAGTAGTAGTAGTAGTAGTAGTAGTAGTAGTAGTAGTATTAGTAGTAGTAGTAGTATTAGTAGCAGTAGTAGTAGCAGTTTTAGTGTTAGTAGCTGTAGTAATAGTAGTAGCAGTATTAATTGTAATAGTAATTGTTATTGTTGTAGCAGTAGCAATAGTATTATTATTCTTATTATCTTTACTACTTGCGTTAGTAGTAGTAGTAGTAGTAGTAGTAGTAGTAGTAGTAGTAGTAGTAGTAGTAGTAGTAGTAGTAGTGGTAGTGGTAGTGGTAGCATAAGTTATAGTCTTTGTAGTAGTAGCAGTAGTAATAGTAGTAGTAGTAGTAGTAGTAGAAGTAGTAGTAGTATTAGTAGTTGTTGTTGTTGTTGTTGTTGTTGAGGTATTTGTAGTAGAGTTAGTAGTAGTATTAGCAGCAGTAGTAGTTACAGTAGTAGTATCATTAGTACTAGCAGCAGAAGTAGTAGCAGTAGTAGTAGTAGTAGTATTGTATCCCAGAACCCGTTAGGTGTGGTATATGTGCTGAGTAACGTACAACAATACATGAAGATGTACATTTTCTCCTGTCGTCAGGAGGGTTTAGAATTAAAATGATGTCCATCTAGATTGTTGTATATTCAATAATTAACATCTGTCCCCCACGTGATCTCGCTCTTCCCTCAGCAGATCACTACTATATTGTTTTAGATGATAAGCAGTCGTGTCTGGTGACATATATAAACTGCATCAGCTTTCTTCGTGTAACTATTGACATAAGTTCTTCTTGGAATCATGCCTACGTGTTTATTGTATATATGTCATACTCGTTTCTTATATCTATAGCGAGCGACGCCACAATGTAGTTTTTTTTCCCCACTAGATCTGGGATTTTGTCCGTCGTCTGGAGTTCCGGTATTGTTTGATCATATTTGTATTAATCTGAGTTTTTAAAAGAAAGTCCTAGAAATTGGGCTAAAGACAGACATTCCCACGCTTAATTCCTCAATTTAAAAATAATGTAGGCACCAAATGTCTCATTGAAGAAATGGAATACCTCATGGCACTTGACACGGATGTTCGTATTCCATGTGTACCCGCTACCCTTACTGGGGCACTGACCTAATTTATATTAATGATATAGTCTGGGGTTATCAGGGATTTTTCCTGAGCGAACTGGGGTTATTTATAAAACATGAAAAATTACATTGTCTATAGCAAATCTGTAATATTTTTCTACAATGTATGACAATAACGCGAAGTGGTAGATCAGTATTCAGCTTACATACAAGCAGATGATACATTATTGCAGGGATTTGCAACCGTTACAGAAAGTGATCGCTGTCATCGTGTAATATTGAGTGCGCATGTACTGGTAATCGGAGAAAAGAGATATCAAACTGAAAGTTTTCCATGCTTTTGTCTTAAGGTTACCAATAGGGTTGTCCGGCAGAAAGCCAGGATTTCGTCAATATTTTTTAGTCACAAAATACTCTAGAAGCTTGGGCGTATCCAAAAAAATGAGCAAAAGTAGCATCTTCAAAAACATACTGCCTAGGTTATTAGAAGAAGAATCACAGTTACAATTGTCTATTGTGTACCCGCACGTGGTGTTGTCGTAGCTTCCGCACTAGCCGTTGAGCATTGGGTAGTATACGTTTTAGAGCCATGTGTTGTGCTCTGCTTGAGGTGTAGTCACGTTTTAGAGCCAGGTGTGTTGTGCTCTGCTTGAGGTGTAGTCACGTTTTACAGCCATGTGTTGTGCTCTGCTTGAGGTGTAGTCACGTTTTAGAGCCATGTGTTGTGCTCTGCTTTAGGTGTAGTCACGTTTTATAGCCAGGCGTGTTGTGCTCTGCTTGAGGTGTAGTCACGTTTTAGAGTTATGTGTTGTGCTCTGCTTGAGGTGTACTCACGTTTTAGAGCCAGGTGTGTTGTGCTCTGCCTGAGGTGTAGTCACGTTTTAGAGCCGGGTGTGTTTTGCTCTGCTTGAGGTGTAGTCACGTTTTAGAGCCAGGTGTGTTGTGCTCTGCTTGAGGTGTAGTCACGTTTTAGAGCCATGTGTTGTGCTCTGCTTGAGGTGTAGTCACGTTTTAGAGCCAGGTGTGTTGTGCTCTGTTTGAGGTGCAGTCACGTTTATTCAGGATGGTTTTATGGTGTCTATCCATCTATTTTTTCCTAGGTCTACCCTTCACTCTATAAACCTGATTCCATCATTTTATAAGCTCTTATGTCATGTGACGTATTATCTCCAGAACGTTGTCTCCCCAATGAACTCTCTGAACCCCTCTCTTTCTTGGGCCCTTAGGTTTGCATTTTCCAACGACGTATTCACGTTATCTTTCATGTCGTCAGTCCATCGTCTTCTTGATCTGCCCTTTCTCCTCCTCCCAGGTGCTTAGCCCTTCAATATTTGTCTTTTCAAATAGTTGTCTCTTTATATGACCAAACAGGTGTAGTATTTTGTGCTAATGTGTTTAATAATAAACACTCTGGCATCTTCAATGTGTTTATAATATACACTCTTATGGAGTGTATTAATCAATCAAGTGTCATGTCAAGTGGCGGCGTATATCTTGTTTAACAAGATCTAGTCCAGAGAGCGAAATTTATTCTCACAGATTACAATATAAGCCACTTCGATTTTTTAAATCTAATTCCCGGGGTAGATCATAGGGGCTCCACCCCTAACCTCCTAACTAATCTCTTATAAAATGCTGGACGGGTCACGGTGTTGCCTGTCTTCGCTCCTCATTCAGGACCGAGTGGCACAGAGACAGCGTGAACACGTCAATAACCTACAGCTATTTTGTTGTACGCATCAATATTATTCACCAATTCTGTTGTACCCATTAATAATCTGCACCTATTTCTGTGTACTCATCAATAAGTTGCATCTATTTTATTTATACATATCCGTACCTAATTTTGTGTACACATCAATAAGCTTCACCTATTTTTGTGCACACATCAATACGTTATAACTATTTTGGTGTATATATTACTGATCTACGCTTATTTTGTACGCATCACCAATCTACATGTATTATGTTGTATGCATCACCAATCTACATGTATTATGTTGTATGCATCAATAATCTACATTTATTATGTTGTATGCATCAATAATCTACATTTATTATGTTGTATGCATCAATAATCTACATTTATTATGTTGTATGCATCAATAATCCACACATATTTTATAACACGCATCCATAACCTACATCTATTTTGTTGTGTACATAAATAATCTACATAGATTTTGTTGTACTAATCAATAATCTACACTGATTTTCGTGTACACATCAATAACATCCACAATTGTATTATACTAATTGATGTTACTGTACTCATGATGATGATGATATAACCCCTAGAAAGTACACTTTTGAAACCGCTATTCCTTATGCCTTAGAGACTTCAAAGCTTAATTGTACTCGTGTTTTCCAATATGTACCCAGTCCTTCACAAAAAATTATCCCGCTCTGTGCTGGAAGTACTTTCTAACTCACTGTTTCATACTGTATATAGTGCCGAATGCCAACAGGAGTGCACAGAATAGCGACAAAATCAACCTTAATGTGTTTACTAAGAGGCAACTCAGGAGGTCTTGGTGGTCGTTTGGAACTTCCATCTCATAGATAGTTAAATTAACCCGGATGCCAGGCTGATTCGCGTGTTTGTAAATGACTGTTTAGTCTGGTGTGTCCTGGTAAGAAAGCTGTTAACTTGATCATCTCTGTTAAGCTAATGATAGTTTTATTTTAGGTTGTCGACTGTTTCTAATGACATTTATGAGAGTCCTCATCCTGGCAGGTGATCTGTGGGAGTGTGAAAACAAACAAAGAGGAAGAGTTTCTTATACTATGATTTTCTAATTTTTTGTGCCTCGTACCAAATTTGTGTTTTGATTCATCCAACGTGCCTTGTATTCTTTTGTTTGGCAGAGATGTCAACCCAATCGTCAACCAGCTGTATTCCATACATTTAGGGGGTCCGTACTGGAAGTTTGGTGTTTTACACTGTGCGTGTAGATACAGTGGCAGTACACTTAAATAACGGGGTACTCTCAACTGGTCTATTGACTATGAAGACTAATAACACAAAAAATAAATCCCATCACCCGTCTGTATCTTAGAGGTGTCACATTGAGACATTTGGTGCAGAAAGATATCCACCCTTCTCTATTCTCTACCATCCTGATGAGATTGGAAATTTCACACTATGTCCAGTCTTTGATATTATCCAGCCGTGTCTTGTTCTTATTACCTCGTTTTCTTCCACACCATCCGCCCCTTTTCATCGTACTTTGATGAACAGAGATTATGCGTGAATGTAATATAAGACGTATTGGCTAACGGATAAAAAAAAACCTTCTAAAATGACTCATTTAACTTTTCCCGTGATTTCATTGGCTTTTGATAAAAACTGTAGCCTTATTGGTCAAAGAACATCATGAGAAAACTTACATGAATCACTTTAGAAGGCTGTTTTTTTAATTTTCTATTTCCTCTAGTATTGTGACGGTCTTGACTTATGTTAAGTGGTCTGTTCTAAGAAGTATGTACATAATGGGGGAGGAGGGGGAATTCTCAATGGACATTTATCGGTCATCTGGGTATATCTGAGATCGAACTCTGACGTCACAAAAAGTGTCGACTGTTACCAAAACTGGCAAGGATTTTTCTTAACGTAAATATCCTTATTCAGAAGAGTGCTGCCAGCTGATCTACGGCTAATGCTCTTGTTATTGATTTTATTTTCGTGTAATTTTTTGGCACCTACAGAAGAAAAGCACAAAAAGGACGAATAAGCAAACATAGATGACGCTGCCTGAGATTAGCACGCAGCACTATTCCCAGGAAGGGCATGTAAACACAACACTCATACATTTTACAACTATACACGTGAAAAATGGCTATGGGAATGGACAGCCCGACAGTCGACTGTTTCTGTAATTGTAAAGTTGTAGCATTACCTTAACTCTAGATGACCATCTCTCTCTACGACAAAGCCATTTCTGGTCTCTTGTTACGACCTGTGTACAGAGAGGTAAACACGACCTGAAAGGCGATATTGATTATTTCCGTGCTCGGTGTCGTTGGTCTCGGTTTGCTTTTATTTTGGAAGCGATTCCACGTATAAAAATAGTGACCAACGGAAACACAAAAATAATCATAAATATCTCTAATGAAGTCTTATTTACTTTCTGTACAATGGTCTTAACTGGTGACGGTCTCGAAACAGCTCACATTTCACACACAGATTGTACATTGCGGGAATTTCCAATATATATATATATATTTATGGCGACTGAAATTGTGTTTGATCGTTAAATGGAGATTACATATTCTGGCTAAATCAAGAATCTTTCAACCCAAGAAGGGAGTCTTTGCTAAATCAATCCGTCCGATGACTTAACTAGAAGTGGGTTATCAATAAATTACGACAGTTTTGTGGGGTCAATTTCTTTCCCCCCCCCCCCCCCCATCAAGAAACTGTAAGAATTCAGGGACACCACCTGCTTAATTATGTCGATAAATAAACCCCTTTTACCCCTAAACAATGATATTATAGTAAGCACATAGTAAATTGTTTAGAAAAGTTTTTTTTCAAAATCAGTTTATTGGCGTAAGAATAAAGTGTTGTTGACGTCAACTTCTGTCAAACTCCCACGCCTTTGTGAAAAACTGAAATATTTCAGTATTCACCATCAATTTGGCCCCAATTATTGATGTAATGTATTGAACAAAGATGTACTTCATGGGAGATTCTTAATTGACCTATTTACGGTAAGACTTATCCGAGACAGTCGTTGTTTAGAAGACATGTTCTCTAAATTAAGTCGGACCCCATTCGTTATGTGTTTTCATTATTGTTTTGCTTTTAGTTGGTTACTATTTATAAACTTGGAATCGCCTTGGCTTTTTTGGCATGCGATTCCATGTATATAAATAGTAACCAAATGAAAGCCAAAGCATAATCACAATACATAAGGAATGGGCTCAACTTAATTTAGTGACCAGGTCTTATATTACGCGTATCTGCCGCGACTTAAACGTGACCGCCATAAGGACCGTGTTATCATAAGGGTGGTAACTGTGGTGGAATAGGCACTGGCAATTCTGACTCTCAGTCATACTCAGATCGAGAGACTGCATAGAATCCATAATGCAGCAATGTCTATCATGCTTGGGTGCTCAAGAGACACATCGACAAGAGATATGCGGTACCTACTTGACTGTCCAACAGCAGATCACATATTACGGTATTGCCGTGCACGGGCGTACCTTTAAACACATGATAAGGAACACCAGTTGTATTCCGAAATACAGAAAGTTAAAGGCTGCAGACTTAAGAGAGGGTACTCGTAGATGGGACGTGCTGAGGATGTCATACAAAGCGTTTGCAGATTGCAAGATGTGACGGCAGGTGCAGAATGGATAAGTCTACCCGCAGATTTCGAAATGTGTTTCAGAGTAGTAATATCACCTAGCAGGAAATTTAGAGAATGGTATCCCACAGCTGGAAACAAAGAAGTTCAGGTTTTTGTCAGTGAGAATGCCAAAGAGGGTGATGCGATTATTTACACTGATGGATCTGTGATTAGACATGTTCGCAGTGATTGGGCTTTCACAGCTCAGTGCGCAGGTAAAACGATCAGGGAGGAGAGCGACGCATTTGTGGTCACTACGAGTTGCATGACCATGGAGACTATAGCGGTTACCATGGCATTTGAGTGTGTATGCACACAGAAGGTAACGCAGGTCTGAATCTTGAGTGACTATGAGTATGATTAGGAAGGTACAAGGTTCGCAAACAGTGGATTGAGACCTTTAGAAAGGTAAGGCTGAAAGTGGTTACATTTAATTTACATGCCGGGGCATGTGGGTGTTCGAGGCAATCAATGAGCAGATCACATCCGTCATGCGCGATTGTGGCACAAGGCAATGGGGCAATGAATCGAGCTGACGTTTTGAACTCCTTAAGAGATATAACACGCGAGAGTGAGACTAATGTGTATGATGATTCCTTTTGAATGGCCAGGATTAAAGATCAGGGATTGAAATGTGGTGTTGTTAGACGAGAACATTATGGAGGGTGCAGAAGAATGATGGTCAACCAGCATAGGGCCGGTGCTGTCAGCAGAAGTGTAATGGTGGATACAGTCAGGGAGATATCGGAGCAACTATGGACGTGTCCAGTTTGCAGTGATGATGATCCGACGACTAACTAACGTGACCGCGGTGGGTTAAATAATACATCTGTACAGACAGTTAACAATACTTCATTCGTGAAATTTGTGCATATTGTCGTGATTTCATTGGTCACTATTTATATACTTGAAGTCACAAGCCAAGAAAAAGCCAAGGTCGATCAACGAAATGTACGGAAATAATAGAAATCTGCCCTTCCTGTTTATCTTTCTTAACACATGTATTTACTGACGTCTGGTCATGGTTAACTAGAAAAATATGCTTTTCAAAAATTATGATTCCTGTAAATATTTTTCTTTAAAAATCTAGTTATTTTTCTTAAATAATGTTTGAATCTCTTGTATATTTTATGCAAACGGTAGCCGCTGAAGCATGACATTTGCTCACAAAAATATCTGGCGTTGTCTGTGACAGGATATCGCTATGGCATCATTTTTTTTATAGAGCACATGTACGTGTCTGTGTCTCCTTCTCAAACTCCTACATATTCGCAGGGTGTAGCCTAAAGTTGGAAATTCGTTGTGTGATGGTTTAGAGTTTGGTTGCGATATCTGAAAATCAATCTGACTGATACAACATAAATTCTGATGCACGTTAAGTCCCATAAAATATCTTCCTCTGAGGTTCTGTCTCAATCTCCTGCTGACTGTAGAGATATAGTCCAAATAACAAAATGTGTATTGTATAACCTATAGCGTCACTGCAATATCTGCGCCTTGCGAATTTGCAAATTCGAGACCATCATGTATTTTGAGTCGTTTTGACCCTCAATCATCATCATCATAAAATGCCTTCTCCGAAACGAAGGTTGGCTGCAACAGATCTCCAACATCCCCTGCCTCTTGTTTTGGTGGTGCACTCTGCTAGACTGTAACCTGTCCATCTTGTGATGTTACTCTCCCACTTGTATCTCTGTCTATCGTTTGCTCGCTTCCCTTGGACTTTACCCTCAAGTAAGTTCTTTATTAAGGTACTTTAAAGTGTCCAAAATATTTTATTTACCAAATATTTATTTTTCTTAGTAATTCTTTCTTCATATTAAGTGTTTTAAGCAACTCTTTATTTGTTTTATTCTATTATATGATGTCTTCCTTATTCTCCTGTAATATTATCTCATATAGACCCTCAATACTCAATAGTATATTAGTAACCTGCACCCCTCAAACCTTAGTCTTCTCTTGCAACATGCATAGCCGGTAAGAGTTTCCCTATCCTTTGCTCCCCACTCAGACCCACAGATTGCTCCGTCTATATCAGATAGAATGTATGAGATTTATAAACAATACAAGACTAACATGAAGAAGATTTGCCATTTCTAATACAGATAGTGTGTGTTCTACATTTGTACAGACGTATCCAGGTTAATGATGTGGTTCTTGTACACAATCAGTGCCTACCTACATCCTCCGTGGTTAGTTGATCTAACTATTACATCAATTATTAATGAATAATTGATTTAAATATTCATTGTTTACGGTTTGGATTAGGCTTATGGGTTAGGGTTAGTTATGTTTTACATAAATAATTCTAACCCTAAATATATTTATATTTAAATTAATAAATGATAAACATAAACTGATAGGCATATCCAAGGGAAACAATAACACTGGCAGGCACTCATTAGCTACAAGAACCAATGATGTTTTCTGAAGCAAATCAATTAGATCTGAGGATAACCTGTAATGGCGAGGTTTTGCAAAGACAGATCAGATCTACTTTAATATTTTATCTCCTTAATCAAATGGTGTGAGTCTGCCATGTGAGTCTGCCATGTGAGTCTGCCATGTGAGTCTGCCATTTGCAAAGATGGATATGTCAGGATCATTTCCTCCAGAACAAATTAGCAATATAATATAAAAGCATCGAGGATATATTCTAAAGAGAAATCATAATGCAGAAAATGGGATCTGAATCAGGTCCGCTTCAAATACACCCACTCGCCTCATAACTTAAGTAGACGCGTTTTCAATCATCGACCACAGCGCAATATAACTTTATACGCGCATCTCTTCTAGGGTTCAGTGTGGATGATAGCGTAAAACGAGTGGACTCAAATTGTAAAGCGAGTGGGTGCCATCTGAAATGGAACAGGTTCAAATCACGTCTTCTGCATTATTAGTTTTCCAGACTAAAAGCGTCTCGAGATCATTTCGTGTCCATCTAGTGTCCATCTCGTGTCCATCTCGTGTCCATCTCGTGTCCATCTCATGTCCATAATTTGATAGAATTATGTCAAAAATTTGAATGTCTTCCTAATGTGAGTCTATCTTCCAAAATTGTATACAACAGTTATCCAAGGTTACACAATTTTGTACAACAGTTATCCAAGGTTACACAATTTTGTACAACAGTTATCCAAAGTTACACAATTGTATACAACAGTTATCCAAAGTTACACAATTTTGTACAACAGTTATCCAAGATTACACAATTTTGTACAACAGTTATCCAAGGTTACACAATTTTGTACAACAGTTATCCAAAGTTACACAATTGTATACAACAGTTATCCAAGATTACACAATTTTGTACAACAGTTATCCATGGTTACACAATATTGTACAATAATTATCCAAGGTTACACAATTTTGTACAACATTTATCCAAGGTTACACAATTTTGTACAACAGTTATCTGAGGCTACAAAATTTCATAGTAAACGTGTCAGCTCATTCGGTTAGTAAATAAAGTTGATGAGATTATCCAAGTTTTACATTCGGTTAGTAAACTAAAGTTGGTGAGATTATCCAAGTATTACATTCGGTTAGTAAACTAAAGTTGGTGAGATTATCCAAGTATTACATTCAGTTAGTAAATAAAGTTGCTGAGATTATCCAAGTTTTACATTCAGTTAGTAAATAAAGTTGATGAGATTATCCAAGTATTACATTTAAACCGTGACTGGCCGGCCTACACAATATGAAATTGCGCGTCAGCGCATGAGGCTACACCCTGCATTTTATTGGCTGAGATAAATAAGTATACTGAAAGTTATCAATAGAATGTAAGAATTAGCCCTTGAAGTTAGGTACTCTGAAGAATTGTTCATATCGAAAGGCCACGTTCTAATTGTGAATGCTAGTATAAAGTTCATGAACTTCTCATTCCAATGTTTCTCACTGCCATTATTCAGTGCCAGCTTGTTCAGACAATCAATAATCTCCACGACTGCAGTTTCTGGTATCATGATTGTCGTTGACACTGTGACATTCCTTGAAGCTAAACTATCTAATATTTTCTCACGATGTTGTCCTCAATCATTCTTGCCATCTATTTTGCCTGTTGTAACTACGTTCTTCAACCCCCCCCCCTCCCCAGGTAAAGTATGACACAGAGTAATGAAGATGTGTTAATAACATTAAACACATAGACTTTACACACAGAATTCGATGATTCGACCGAAATGCTTTATCCAAGATTACATACACACGTCGAGACATGTGAACGCCAGTTGTGTAGTCTCTACTTGTCGTTTTTAGTGTATATAATCCTGGATAACATTTTGGTCGAAACGTCGATTTATGTGTGTGCGTTATGTTTGGTTGATATTATTAGAAAAACTGTATTACCCTATTTCACGCTTTATGGATTGCAGTTTTACGCAATGTGTACATATTTTTGACCCCCCCCCCCACCATTAGTCCATAATAAAGATGGTCTCTTTCTAATAATATTAAGTAACCCCCTTTAATCATTTAACTCTGTTAACAATCCCTGTTAGAATTTCTATTTACTCATGATACTCTGAAAATACTGTCATGTCTGTTGCCTCTAATTGTCCAGTATTCTGTTTATTTATTGTCCAAGACTCATATTCATATGTTAGAATCTGTGTTATGTAACTCTGAACAACTCCCTTCCACAACCTAATGTCAGCGATACATTACAATATCCATTTATAGAATGCTGTCTTTGCTTGCCACGTTTAGTCCCTTATCTCTGTTTAACTTTTATCAACTCACTAACGGTGGATATCTTATAAATCTCTTCGACTACGTAAAGACTAAATCAATCATTTATTGAGTTCTTCAACTACGTATAGACTAAATCAATCATTTATTGAGTTCTTCAACTACGTAAAGACTAAATCAATCATTTATTGAGTTCTTCAACTACGTATAGACTAAATCAATCATTTATTGAGTTCTTCAACTACGTAAAGACTAAATCAATCATTTATTGAGTTCTTCAACTACGTAACGACTAAATCAATCATTTATTGAGTTCAACTACGTAAAATCTAAATCAATCATTTATTGAGTTCTTCAACTACGTAAAAACTAAATCAATCATTTAATGAGTTCTACAACTACGTAATGACTAAATCAATCATTTATTGAGTTCTTCAACTACGTAAAGACTAAATCAATCTTTTATTGAACTCTTTAACTACGTAAAAACTAAATCAATCATTTATTCATGATTTTATTTCATATATTGAGAAAAAGAAAATTAACATCGAACCTACAAATTAAGTATAAGAAAACCGATTTAAAAAAAACTTGCAGAGAAGGGACTGTTCGTACATGCCGCCATCAATGCTATGCTAATTTATTCACCCTCTCCCACATTTTCAACAATTGACAAGAGTTCATGTACCAATCACCTGCTTAATTATGTCAAACAACTCTACCCTCACCTCCCTCATAAATATACTTTGTTTCGCACAAAACGTTGGATGAAAATACGTGTTTTATTTTCAAAATTTTAGAAAAAGGTTTTCAAAATAGACAATTTCATCGGTGCATAAAAGCAGTATGCTTGACGTCAACTTTTATCAATACCCTACCCTCAACAACTTCCAAGCTTTTTCAGACAACTCCACCCCCCCCCCACCACCATTTGTTGACGTAATACCTGAAGCCCCAAAAAGAAAATTCAATATACGAATCACAAATTAAATATATATTCTAAATACTTATTGTATTGATGTTTATTTACAAAAATACAAAAATTGTTCAATCCTAAAGATGTCACTCTAATTATTTTTACATCTGCACAGAAAGTGCGCTTATGTAGTAAACATTCTACAATGTTAGGAAAAGCTTTAATCCAGTCAATAAACATATCTTGATCAAAATGTTTGCAGGGATGGCGGAATATGTACATCAAACATCTTGGAAATGTTTACCTAGTTAAGGACACCGGTTGAATAACTATGTGTGTTGTCGCGGGCCGATAGGGGAGCAGAGAGTAGTGGACATATTACCTGCATTTTATGTCGTATGAGGCGGTTAAGGATATTGTTCAAAGTGATGTTGTCTGTCCAATACCATAGAGGTCAAAGTGTGACTCATACGACATGCTGAAATTGGATGTGTCAGGCCGTAAGGATCAGATATCCTAACCAAGTAGGTAAATCATAACACACCGCCTTCTGGTCTCTGGATGAGATTCTGCTAATCTGCAGGAGTTTGAGAGCGTTATCTGGACTACATTATGCTAATCTGCCCGAGTTTGAGAACGAATCCAGAATAAGAAGATTCAGAGCAATTGTTTTTAACTATTTTCATACCCCGGACTCAAGGAAAGAAAATAGTGTACCTCTAATGGCGCACATACCTTAGGTTAAGAACCACTGAGTTTTTAACAGTGACAGCATTCGACAAGATAAAAGGAAGAGCAGATATGAATTATGAACCGCCCTCTTGAAGATTTCTCTAAGGGACAGAGCAACCTGCAAAAAGAATACGAAATATTCGACTGCTTTTAGCAGCCATCTCGCTAGTGGACATCATCCACTAATCAATCATCTACATGTGATAGAGGTGAGGGAACCCAAACCAAGTTAACAAATATCCATCTCTTGTCATTCCGTTCTTGCCTGAAGAACAGATTGCATTTGGTTGAGTGTTGTTGTTATTGTTTTTGCTCGCTTTATTACATTATCAATGTGCAGGCATGTTCATGTGACCACTTTTCTTGTTTATTATATTTGGCAATATTTATTGATGGCCAGTTTGTTGATTCTTTCCTGCTGTCTATGTATTTATATGCCATCACCTCACATATATTATGTATCGTCATTTTTATGTATGGCCACTCTCATGTAGGGTCATTTCATTTGTTTAATGCTGGTAAATCTAAAAAAATGGTCATTTTATTGTATGGTTATTCTCATATATGGTCACTATCACGTGGGTTAATTATTTTACGTGAACATTTTCAGTTATATCACTCTCATGTATTATCACTTGTATGTATGGTCATTGCTTGTATTATCACTTGTATGTATGGTCATTGCTTGTATTATCACTTGTATGTATGGTCATTGTATGTATTATCACTTGTATGTATGGTCATTGCATGTATTATCACTTGTATGTATGGTCATTGCTTGTATTATCACTTGTATGTATGGTCATTGCTTGTATTATCACTTGTATGTATGGTCATTGCTTGTATTATCACTTGTATGTATGGTCATTTCATGTATTATCACTTGTATGTATGGTCATTGCATGTATTATCACTTGTATGTATGGTCATTGCTTGTATTATCACTTGTATGTATGGTCATTGTATGTATTATCACTTGTATGTATGGTCATTGCATGTATTATCACTTGTATGTATGGTCATTGCTTGTATTATCACTTGTATGTATGGTCATTGCTTGTATTATCACTTGTATGTATGGTCATTGTATGTATTATCACTTGTATGTATGGTCATTGCATGTATTATCACTTGTATGTATGGTCATTGCATGTATTATCACTTGTATGTATGGTCATTGCTTGTATTATCACTTGTATGTATGGTCATTGTATGTATTATCACTTATAGATATGGTCATTTCATGTAGTATCACTTGTATGTATGGTCATTATTCATCTAGAACGTGCATTTAAATTATGAAACACTCATTCATCTGCGCATTCCACACCCTAATATAAATTGAAAGGATATTTGCTTATTGCACTACCATACGAATCCCAGCACCTCATTACGCTTTCATAAGAATTCCAACTCCACATTACGGTAACATAGGAAATCCATTTCCACATTACGGTAACATAGGAATTCCAACTCCACATTGCCCTAACATATTAATGTCAAATATATATTTCGTTAACATAAAAATCATGACTCGGCATTGCTCTAACATAAGAAACCGAACTCAACATTACGCTAACATAAGAAACCCAACTCCACGTTACGTTAACATATGATTCTAAACTCCACTTTACGTTAACATATGAATCTAAATTCCACTTTACGTTAACATATGAATCTAAACTCCACTTTACGTTAACATGAATTTCCCGACTCAATGTTTCGCTAATATAAGAATCACATTACAAAATTGTGCTAACATAGTATTCCGAATCCACATTGAACTAGAACAAAAATTCCCAACTCCACATTACACTAATGCCTGCAATAGTAGATTTAACATTTTCTTTCCCCACCTTGTACTAATGTATATGTTTTATTGCTCCGCCTTGTACTAATGTATACGTTTTATTGCTCCGCCTTGTACTGATCTATATATTCCTGCTCCATCTTGTACAAATCTATTTATTCCAACATACAACTTACATTAATCTCTATATTACTAACTCCACAGACTGCGGATTAAGCTGCTGTAAACGTAGACATCGCCTGCCCTCGGATCGTACCTTCTCAAGAACCGGTATGACAGCAATCAGTATCTGTGACTCTCCCGTCGAGAACAAGACACACAACCCAATCTTCAAGACTCGTAGTTCTGATAGCTAAAACCAACGAAATGTCTCATTAAATAGACAAACATTTCTATGATAGACAATATCCATGTCGACAGTTTTGTGTTAATCGCCAATGTCTTGTTACCAGTCTTTAGTGTCTTGTTACCAGTCTTTAGTGTCTTGTTACCAGTCTTTAGTGTCTTGTTACCAGTCTTTAGTGTCTTGTTACCAGTCTTTAGTGTCTTGTTACCAGTCTTTAGTGTCTTGTTACCAGTCTTTAGTGTCTTGTTACCAGTCTTTAGTGTCTTGTTACCAGTCTTTAGTGTCTTGTTACGAGACACTGTTCAATGTCGTGTTACTAGACAGTATTCAGTGTCTTGTTGCCTGACAATGTTCTGTGTCTTGTTGCCTGACATTGTTCAGTGTCTTGTTGCCTTACAATGTTCGGTGTCTTGTTGCCTGACAATGTTTAGTGTCTTGTTATTAGACAATGGTTAGTGTCTAGTTATTAGACAATGTTAAGTGTCTTGTTATTAGACAATGTTTAGTGTCTTGTTATTAGACAATGTTCAGTGTCTTGTTATTAGACAATGTTCAGTGTCTTGTTACCATACATTGTTCAGTGTCTTGTTATTAGACAATGTTTAGTGTCTTGTTATTAGACAATGGTCAGTGTCTTGTTATTAGACAATGTTCAGTGTCTAGTTACTAGACAATTTTTAGTGTCTTGTTACGATACAAAATGTTCAGTGTCTTGTTACCAGGCAATGTTCTTGTTACCAGACAATGTTCAGTGTCTTGTTGCGAGACAAAATGTTCAGTGTTTTGTTACCAGACAATATTCTTGTTACCAGACAATATTCTTGTTACCAGACAATGTTCTTTTTACCTAAACATTTTCTTGTTACTAGATAATGTTCTTGTTTGCATTCAATATTCGAAAGTTTTGTTACCAGACAGTTTTTTTTGCTAGCAGGCAATGTTCAGTGTCTTGTTAGGAAACAAAATGTTCAGTGTCTTGTTACCAGACAATGTTCAGTGTCTTGTTACCTGACAATGCTAAGTGTCTTGTTACGAGACAATGAGCAGTGTCTTGTTATCAGACATTGCTAGTGTTACCAGACAGTATTCAGTGTCTTTTCACCAGACAATGTTCTGTTTCTTGTTACCAGACAATGTTCTTGTTTCCAGACAATGCTCTTGTTACCAGACAATGCTCTTGTTACCAGACAATGCTCTTGTTACCAGACAATGCTCTTGTTACCAGACAATGCTCTTGTTACCAGACAATGCTCTTGTTTCCAGACAATGCTTTGTTACCAGAAAATGTTCAGTGTCTTGTTACTAGATAGTTATCAGTAAGAAATTTGACTGGTAACGAGAACATTTTCTGGCTTAAAGACACGAAACATTTTGTCTCGGTAACAAGACACTGAACATTGTCTGGTAAGAACTGTAAGCAAACAGCTTTCAAATTCTTTTTACTAAACAGTTTTCAGTGTCGTGTTCTCATTCTTATGAGTCTTGTTACCATTGTTCAGAGTTTTGTTACCAGGTAGTCTTCAGTGTCGTGTTGCCAGGCATTCTTCAGTGTCTTTTTATCAGAAAGATTTCAGTGTCTTGATAACAGACATACTTCAGTGTCTTGTTACCAAATAATGCTCCGTGCATTTGCACCAGATAGTTTTCAGTGTCTTGTTACCAGACAATGTTCAGTGTCTTGTTACCAGACAATGTTCAGTGTCTTGTTACCAGACAATGTTCAGTGTCTTGTTACCAGACAATGTTCAGTGTCTTGTTACCAGACAATGTTCAGTGTCTTGTTACCAGACAATGTTCAGTGTCTTGTTACCAGACAATGTTCAGTGTCTTGTTACCAGACAATGTCCAGTGTTTTGTTACCAGACAATGTTCAGTGTCTTGTTACCAGACAATGTTCAGTGTCTTGTTACCAGACAATGTTCAGTGTCTTGTTACCAGACAATGTTCAGTGTCTTGTTACCAGACAATGTTCAGTGTCTTGTTACCAGACAATGTTCAGTGTCTTGTTACCAGACAATGTTCAGTGTCTTGTTACCAGACAATGTTCAGTGTCTTGTTACCAGACAATGTTCAGTGTCTTGTTACCAGACAATGTTCAGTGTCTTGTTACCAGACAATGTTCAGTGTCTTGTTACCAGACAATATTCAGTGTCTTGTTACCAAACAATGTTCAGTGTCTTGTTACCAGACAATATTCAGTGTCTTGTTACCAGACAATGTTCAGTGTCTTGTTACCAGACAATGTTCAGTGTCTTGTTACCAGACAATGTTAAGTGTGTTGTTACCAGACAATGTTCAGTGTCTTGTTACCAGACAATGTCCAGTGTCTTGTTACCAGACAATATTCAGTGTCTTGTTACCAGACAATGTTCAGTGTCTTGTTACCAGACAATGTCCAGTGTCTTGTTACCAGACAATGTTCAGTGTCTTGTTACCAGACAATGTTCAGTGTCTTGTTACCAGACAATGTTCAGTGTCTTGTTACCAGACAATGTTCAGTGTCTTGTTACCAGACAATGTTCAGTGTCTTGTTACCAGACAATGTTCAGTGTCTTGATACCAGACAATGTTCAGTGTCTTGTTACCAGACAATGTTCAATGTCTTGTTACCAGACAATGTCCAGTGTCTTGTTACCAGACAATGTTCAGTGTCTTGTTACCAGACAATGTTCAGTGTCTTGTTACCAGACAATGTTCAGTGTCTTGTTAACAGACAATGTTCAGTGTCTTGTTACCAGACAATGTTCAGTGTCTTGTTACCAGACAATGTCCAGTGTCTTGTTACCAGACAATGTTCAGTGTCTTGTTACCAGACAATGTTCAGTGTCTTGTTAACAGACAATGTTCAGTGTCTTGTTACCAGACAATGTTCAGTGTCTTGTTACCAGACAATGTTCAGTGTCTTGTTAACAGACAATGTTCAAAGTTTTGTTAACAGTCAGATAAATGAACATACTGGAGTTTTAATTAAATAATAACACTAACTAAATTGAAAACGAAGTAATTGATAACATAATATGTTATTTGTAACATATATTCGCTTAATTATAAATAATTGATTATTTGTCATGTATTGGACATTACTTGTCATGTATTGGACATTACTTGTCATGTGTGGGATATTGTTTGTCCTGTGTGGACATTACGTATCCTGTAAGGGGTATTACTTGCCTGTATAGAACATTACTTGTCGTGTGTGGGACATTACTTGTCCTGCTTAGGACATTCTTTGTCATGTATGTGGCAATGAGTGTCGTTTATAAGACAGTGGTTGTGCATGGAACAAGGCATCTCATGTATGAAACATTGTCATTTATACGACATTGTCATTTATACAACATCGATTGTCAGACATTGTCATTTTATCGACATCGCTTGTCAAACATTGTCATTTATAGGACATCGCTTGTCATGCATATGTCATGGTATGTCATGTGCGAGTCATTTCCTCACACGTATTGGACATTTCTGTACAACTGTTGTTGACATCTGTAGGCAATATTTAAATTTTCAGTAGCATTGCCAGTGCAACGTTAGAATTACGACGGTTTGTGTCCACGACTGTTGAATTTGCTTACGAGAGCATAGATTGTGAGATTTATTCAATAACCCATCTGCCACAGAAACCAATACATTGTAAATACTATAGGCTGTAAGAGAATCATGTAATTATATGTATTTTCATGTGTATTTACATACTTACAAAACTGTATATATATATGAATCGATATCTTTAATATATAGTCTGTGTATATCCACCCATCGGATCACCCGTTTATCAATCTACGTACCTATTTGCCTGTCTGATCTCTCTGCCTGCTTGCTATCTACCTGCCTACTTACCTATATGCATGTTTATATCTCTGCCTGCTTAACATCTACCTGCCTACTTACCTATATGCATGTTTATATCTCTGCCTGCTTAACATCTACCTGCCTACTTACCTATATGCATGTTTATATCTCTGCCTGCTTGAAATTTACCTGCCTACCTATCTACGTGATTGTCATCTACCAACATATCTGTCAGCATACATGTCTGCCTGATTGCCATTCGCCTGCCTACGTACCTATATGCCTGTCTGATCTCTCTGCCTGCTTGCTATCTACCTGCCTACTTACCTATATGCATGTTTATATCTCTGCCTGCTTAACATCTACCTGCCTACGTACCTATATGCATGTTTATATCTCTGCCTGCTTGCTATCTACCTGCCTACTTACCTATATGCATGTTTATATCTCTGCCTGCTTAACATCTACCTGCCTACCTACCTATATGCCTGTCTACCTTTCTGGTTGCTTGTCATCTACCTGCTACATACCTATAAAACCATCCATGCACACATTCATGATCCATCCAACCATCCACCCACAAATACATCCATCCACACTTCATGCATCTACTCAACAACTCATCCATTCACCAACTCATCATCCATCCGTTTAATCCATTCATTCCTCCATCCACTCACGAATTCATCAATCCATCCACCGATTCATCCTTTAATCCATCCAACGATTCATCCATCTATCTATCCATACAAAAATCCACAACTCATCCACGAATCCATTCACCCACTTTTCCATTGTATACTTAGAATGACCATTTAAAAATTGTCAATGTCGACCAAGGAAAAGCATGGAAATAATCAAAATAGGCCTTTCATATCATCTGTACACATGTCTGTTAGTACCGTCGAATGTCACGGCTTACTAGAGAACGACGAACTTATAGTCAAGGACATAATTCTAGCTGTGTTTCAAAAGTGAATATAACAAATGGTCATTATTACTTGTAATGGATGAAGAACAATACAACAAGTGTTACTGAGTCCAGATTAGGCTACTTGAACCATCTGAAGTCTCGCAAACATCAAACATGACTTTTTCACTACAATCATCATTTCAACTTCCGAAGAAGTGACTTCATTATCATTATCATGTATGCATGTTATGTTGATTTCATTGAGGAAACGTATATGCTATGTTGATTTCATTGAGGAAACGTATATGCTATGTTGATTTCATTGAGGAAACGTATATGCTATGTTGATTTCATTGAGGAAACGTATATGCTATGTTGATTTCATTGAGGAAACGTATATGCTATGTTGATTTCATTGAGGAAACGTATATGCTATGTTGATTTCATTGAGGAAACGTATATGCTATGTTGTGTTAATAAGTAAACGTCAATTATATGTTGTTTTTAATTTGTAAATGTCAATATTATATTGGATTTGATTGAGGCAATGTATTTAACATGTTATTCTTCACGAATTAAAGTATGTGTGCTATATTCTTATCGATAATCTACTTCTTGCCTAAATTATCATAGATAAATCAATGTCTGTATATATATATATCAAGTGTGATATTATTACCAGAACTTTGTGTTTATCGCTGATACTCTGAAGGTTAACCGGACAAAATATTTCCAGACAGAATATATCGAACAAAATATATCAGACAAAATATCCCTAAGACAAAATATTCCAAGACAAAATATTCCAAGACATAATATTCCAAGACATAATATTCCACGACATAATACTCTAGGACATACTATTCCAATACATAATATCCCCAAGACTAAATACAAAGATACTATTTCATACAGACTGTAATAAACATTAATGTTAGTTAGTCGTTGGATCATCGTCACTGCACTCCGGACAAGTCCATAGGTGCTCAGATTTCTCCTTGAGTGTAGCTGCTATTACACGTTGAATCGCCGTTGATTGACCATCACTCTTTCCCGTCCACAAAACCGCTCCTTTCCAGCGACACCACATTTCAAACCAAGCTCCCCTAATTCAGTCATGAAACAACAGCCATCGTCATCCACACAGTCATCTGCCCGTGCGCTCTAACGTAGGGCGTTCAAAATAGCTGCTGGATCCATCACTCCGCCAACATCCGTAGTAGCAGCGTGTGCGGCCAACCTATCTATTCTCTCATTACTCTAGAATACCGCATGTCTGGTACACAAATAAGTCACTTTACGCACACGGGAATAACAAATGTAATAAAAGTAATAAACATTAATGAACAATATAACTAGTAAATAATTATAATAAAAGTCTTAAATTGATATGAATTGTCTCATAAATGATAGACACGAAATTGAATTCTTTGAATTAGTTAACTACACAACATTAGTGTTTAAAATACTGCTATAATATAAAAGAAGGTGATAGGCTCTGCTGGATTGTATTGTTCAACCATTGTTTTAATAGCATCAGTGACACGATGGTAATCCTGTCGTTTTTTTTGAGTTGTTTGACCAGCGGCAGTCTGACTTCTCAAAAGTGCAGACGTATGTTGTTGTTTCTGTAATTTCCTGGCAAGTCTTGCATTTGTTGGATGAGATACATTAACTATTGAATTAAATGCATTGTGCTAACATTGAACATTCATTGTTGCTTCTTGGAAGTTGATTCATGACACGATTGTGTTGATTCCAAAGGTTCAATGAAAATCGAGGCTGCGAACGGTGACCACGATTAATCAATGTCCAATGTATAAATCTTCGAAGTAATGGACGAAGAAATCCAAATCTGAGAAACTATCAATACTGGTGAGTTGTTCGAAAACAGTAATGACATCAGTTTCTGGTACGAATGTTTCATCAGTTATTTGACTTTTGATTGAATAATTTTCATCAGAGATGTACAATTTTGTTTTATCCCCAGATTGATGTTTTCGCCAAATGTTCTGTCCATAGTGAAAATAACATCCTGATACTTGAGCTGGTGGGAATGCACATTCAAAAGCTTTAATTCGAAATCTGCAAATATTGAAGATGGAACTGAATTTCCGTTACTTTACAGTTATATGATGTGATGAAGCAGGTGGCGGCACATTGCTTCACTACGACCAGAAGAAGGTGCATATACACATTGGATTATTTGAACATTCTCAAATAGATGGATCGTATAAAGTTGATCGAATCTCTCTGGGGTGACTCGGAATGTTTTATCTGGAAACCAATTTCTGCTCTAAAAAACAAAGACATCATCCTGTGCTGCAAATTTTAAGAAATCATGTTTATTCACACAGAGAAAGATACTGACATCAACCGTGTTTCTATATTCATCAAAGTGTTCATCATTGATCCCGTTTTGCATATGATGTCTGCAAACATCGTGGGAATATTTTTTCTGGGAATATTTTGTCTGGAATATTTTGTCTGGAATATTTTGTCTGGAATATTTTGTCTGGAATATTTGTCTGGGAATATTTTGTCTGGAATATTTTGACTGGAATATTTTGTCTGGTTTTTTTGTCTGGGAGTTTTTCGTCTGTGGATATTTTGACTTGGAAATATTTTTTATTGGGGATAATTTGTCGTGGGAAAATTTTGTCTGGGAAAATGTTGTCATAGAACCCTCTGAACGACTCTCTGTCCTATACAAGCAGACATACATTGGCCAGAAGCATGCGCATTCATTCTTCGATGTCGTTGTTCCATCATCTTCTTGATCTTTCTCTTTTTATTCCCTGACACTCTGCCCTTCAGCATCAGACTTTCGATACCATCTTGTTGCTTTAACTGACCTAAATACTGCAGCTTCCTTCGTATGCCCTATATTACCATAGCTAAGAAACGTATGCACTATCTCATTTATATTCACCTCTATCCTATACTTCCATAGATAAATCAACGTTTGCCATTTATTATTCTAGATTTATCCACTTGTCTGCTATATTATTCTAGAGAAATCAACTTCTGTTATATTATTCTAGAGAAATCAACTAATTTGCTATAATATTTCAGTTAAATCAATTTATGTGCTCTACTATTCTAGAGAAATGAACTTGTGTGCTATAATATTTCAGTTAAATCAACCTATCTGCTATATTATTCTATAGAAATCAATGTCTGTTCTAAACCAATTCTGGGCACGTCACCGTGTGTGCAATATCAATACAAGAACACATGTGCTCAGTCTATTTTGATGCATCAACGTGTACACAATATTGTGTTTTGATGAATCAACGTGTACATTCATACTATGTTTTGGCAACGTGTCATCGATAGCAAAGTGGTTAGCGCACTGTCTTTCCATTCTGATATTCCAAGATTAATTTTCAAGTTTACCTGGACACATTTTTGAAAAAAATAATGGCTGCATGGTTGACCTTATGTAGTTCTCAGATCTCCTGGGAAAGTAAAGTAGCGAGTACCAGATCTCTTGGGAAAGTAAAGTAGCGAGTGCCAAGTGCCCTGGGAAAGCAAAGTAGTCAGTACCAGGTCTCCTGAGAAAGTAAAGTAATGGGTGACAGGTGTCCTGGAAAAGTAAAGAAGTGAGTACCAGATCTCCTACGAAAGTACGACTGGCGAGCGTAATGCTAACGACATCGTTTCTAGCTTTGCCTATGGACATACAAAATTCGAGCCTAACACTGTATTTTTTTATGTCTCAATGACAATGAACATAGAAAATTTAACTAAGATTATAATTGATGAAACGTTATCTATATTATAATGTTGATTGTATTTTTGAAGAGTTATTAATTATATTTTTGATGAGCTCTTGATTATATTTTTGATTAATTTCTTGATAATATTTTTGCTGACGATGTAAGCAGTGAAATTACTGTTTCAGATTAGATTTCATTGTATTACAGTGTTATCCATATTGTATTACGGTGTTATCCACATTGTATTACAGTGTTATCCACATTGTATTACGGTGTTATCCACATTGTATTACAGTGTTATCCACATTTTCCCCCCAAAGCTGAAAAGTGATCTTCTATTTTATTTCCAACAAATCTTTCAGTTTTGTCCAACTGTATTTTCCATTTGTGAAATAAAACTGATAATAAAACTTCATTGTTGACATAAGTGTCTGGGAAAATGTGTTACTGTTTTTTAGATTCTTCTTTTTACTAACTTGAATACAAGGTTGGTTTTTCTGTTTTGTTTGAAATACCAGGATGTGTCACGTTCATGAAACGTTGGTAAAAAAAATAATTGATGTGATAGTGGTAAAAGTAAATATGTATCACGTGATTCTGTCCATGTGATATGTGTCACATGATTATGTGCTGTACTTATTTGTCAAAATAACGTTTACGAAATGAATGATGTGTGGCTGAGTAATACGAATTTGGAAAATTAAACGAGAAATAGAACATTCTTTCCAACGTCAAAGAGGATGATAAATAGGTGTGAAGAGAACATGACTCCATCGCTCAAAGAAGGAATAGATAGGTGTGAAGAGAACATGACTCCATCGTTCAAAGAAGGAATAGATAGGTGTGAAGAGAAGATTTCTTCAGCTTCAAAGGGGATGATATTTATGTGAAGAGAGCATTCATCCAACCTTCAAATAGGATGATAGATAGGTGTGACGAGACCATCCCTACATACTTCAAAGATGATAATAGATAGGTGTGAAGAAGTGACATCATTGTACTCGGTTTCAGCCACACCTTCCAATAAAATGACTGCGATGGTGATAATACTCCACATTCACTATCTAATATGCTCATGGCATTGATAACTGAAACGTTTGGTGTGCTTCTTTGTGAGTCCCTTGATAGTTGAGGTGTTCTATCTTGGTTCTGTACGCCATGTTATAGTTTCGGGAGGGATGTGATTTGTCATGGGATAAGGGAAGAACTATAATTTCTCCTTTGGTTTTTGAGGCCTCTTGTGAATCGCCTGCAGTGTTCTAACACAACTATTAGCTTACCGTCTTCAAGACATTCAAAGTACCTTTTGGTTGTAGTGATTTTCTAGGAAATATAAATACATTCAGTAGTTTGATATTGTTTTCTGAACGGTCTGAAAGAACAAATTTCCTATTGTGGGATTCGAAACCGTCACATACGAACACCGTGCAACGCCGCCACAGAGCCAGATAATGTTCTACTCTGTAAATAACTCATAATAAGTCACTGATATAACCATGCCAGGTTGGACGATCAGTATTTTTGTGATTTCTCAGGAACTTCTATCAATCAATGTGTAGTTTTTAAGTGATTTATTCAAGTATGTAGTGTTTAAGTGATTTAATTATGT